>AWOL01S0058539.1:5278-81803 GCA_000715115.1 Nicotiana otophora | reverse complement strand
GTACATTATTTCGTACTGACGTCCCTTTTCCGGGGACGCTGCATTTCATGCATGCAGGTTCAGATAGACAGACAGGTAGACCTCCTCAGTAGGTGTTTCCAGAGTTTAGCCTGATCGGTAAGCTCCACATCCTTCGGAGTTATCGGGTCTAGGTTTTTGTGTACATCTTATGTATGTATTTATATATATATTATGGGTAGGTCGGGGCCCTGTTCCGATCACAATATATCTATCAGTAGAGGCTTGTAGACATATCCTGTTGGTTAATGCAGTATGTTGGGTTTGTAGGCATGGTATGTATAATTTGGTGGTTTGTCAGCTGTAGTAGCTATGACGGCCTTGTCGGCCTAGCTTTATATTGATGTTTAGTTAGCGCTAGTTTTCATTCAGTTTTATATTTTGCTTCGCAAATTATCTTGCAAGGTGGCCCCATGGCCAAAGTATGACATTATATGTTCAGAGTCCCTTAGTCGCAATTTGGTACGCCAGGTTAGGTGAGGCACCGGGTGCTGGTCTCGCTCCTAGGTTCGGGGCGTGACAATAGACAAGGTGACATACCTCCATAGTAGGGTGCCCATCTCAGTTGTTGGTAGTTGCACTTCACTTCTTCGGAGTTTCTATATAGGAGTCGATAGGTACTATTGTATATACTTCGGGAATCTTGGGTTTGGCGCAACCCTGTCTCGACCTATTTATGTATTATAGCACTCTTAGAGGCTTGCAGACTAGCAGTTAGCGTGTATACATTTTGTTATGGCCTTGTCAGCCTTCTTGTTAGTTGACGACACTCTCCATACGGCCTTGTCGGCCTTGGTTCACTGTATCTTGTTAATGTCATATGGAGGCCTGGTTGGCCCAGGTTCCATGTCAGAGGTTCTAGGTACTATAGTTGGTCCGTTCGGGGCTTCGGGTGCCGACCATTCCCCCAAGGTAGGGGTGTGATAAATTACCTCAAAAATTGCCCAAATCCGAACTCCCAATCTCAAAATATGATAAAATAGGTAAGAGTCTGCCTAAGTGTTCCCGAATGCGGCACGTGCCTCGCGTTCATGAAGAAAACTATAATGACTGCCTCAAATACACCTTCGCGTTTGCGGATACAACCTCGCGAATGCGATGAAGAACTCACCGGACCCTACGCAAATGCGACCAGGTCCTTGCGAACGTGTAGTCAAACCTGCCCCAGTTCCCAGCTACTTTGCGAATGCGGAACCCAATCGCGAACATGATGAAGGGTGACTTCCCAGCTTACACTCAACCTCCGCAAATGCGACAGCCTTGTCGTGAACACGATGAAGGAACCGGACACCAGCAAAATCTACACTTTCCAAAATGCTCGGGGTGGTCCGAACCCCACCCGAGCCCCCCTGGACCTTGTCCAATCACTCCATTAAGTCCATAATCACTATCTGGACCTAACCACTACTTTCAAACACATACAATACCACCACAACAACAAATCAAATGCCAAAATGCAAATAGAACTTGTTTTAAGTTCAAGAACATTCAAACTTAGAATCAAATGTCCCATTACAGCCTAACCAATCCGGAATGAACTGCAATTTTGCACACAAGTCCCAAATGAGAAAACGAACCTATTCCAACTTCCGAAACCAAAATCTGAATCTAACAACATCAAAATCAACCCCTAGTCAACCTTCAACATTTAGGGCCAAATAACCTAGGAACCTCCAAATCCAAATCTTGACATACGACTAAGTCAATCACCATACAAACCTATTAGAACCATCAAAACACGAATCCGAGGTCATTTATATAAAAGTTAAACCTTGGTCAATTCTTACGACTTAAGCTTTCAACCTTGGAACTAAGTGTTCCAATTCACTCCAAAACCTTCCTGGACCCAAACCAAACGTCCCTGCTAGTCACATAGCACCAAATACACATACAACGAGCATTAAATAGGGGAATGGGGATAAAACACATAGAACGACTGGACGGGTCGTTGCATTTTCCCCCTCTTAAACATACATTCTTCCTCAAACGGGTTTAGAGTCATATCTAAAATGCCAAAAAGGTGAAAATATCTTCCCCGCATATCATGCTCGGCCTCCCAAGTCACCTACACGACGGGTTTACCCCTATACCAAACCTTCTCAGATGCAATATTCTTCGACCTCAGCTTGCAAGCTTACCTAGCCAAAATGGCCACTGGCTCCTCATCATAAGTCAAATCCTTGTCCAACTACACTGAGCTGAAATCCAACACATATGATGGATCCTCATATTACTTCCGAAGGATAGAAATATGGAACAATGGATGGACTCTCGATAAGCTGGGTGGCAAGGAATGATAGTAAGCCACCTCACCAACCCTCTCCGAGACCTCAAATGGACCAATATATTGAGGGCTCAACTTTCCCTTTCTCCTGAACCTCATCACACCCTTCATGGGAGAAACTCTGAGTAGAACCTTGTCACCCACAATGAATGCAACATCACAAGCCTTCCTATCTGCATAACTCTTTTGCCTGGACATTTTTGTACGAAGCCTCTCCCGAATCAATTTCACCTTCTCCAATGCATCACGAACTATATCGGTGCCTAAAAGTCTAGCCTCCCCAGGCTCACAATAACAAACCAGAGAACGACATCGCCATCTTTATAAAGCAACATATGGAGCCATCTGGATAATCGACTAGTAACTGTTATTGTAGGTGAAATCTGCTAATGGCAAAATCTGATCCCACTAACCCTCGGAACATGTCCTCTAAGATGTGTATAGTATGCTTGTACTACACGTCTGCATGGGGATGAAATATGATACTCAGCTCAACCTGTGTGCCAAACTTACGATGTACGACTATCCAAATATGCGATTTAAACTAAGTGCCCTGATATAAGATAATAGACATAGGCACACTATGCAGGCGAACAATCACTTTAAGATAAATCTGAGCTAGTTGCTCAGGAGTGTAGGGAGTCATGACTTGAATGAAGTCTGCAGACTTTATCAATCTATCCACAATGACCCAAACAACATCAAATCTCCTCAAGGTATATCACCACCCAATTACGAAAACCATAGAGATACGCTCTTACTTCTAACCTCTAAAGCAAACAAACCTGTCTGTGATGCTCATACTTTACTTTTTGATAGTTCAAACACCGTGCAACATGCTCAAAAATATGCTTCTTCATCCTCATCCACAAGTAATGCCGCCTCAAATCACGGTACATTTTTGCGGCATCAAGATGAAAGGACTACCGCGAACTATGGGCCTCCTCAAGAATTATCTCCCACAACCCATCCATATTAGGCACAAAAATCCGTCCCTAAAGTGGAAACACACCATCATCACTAATGGTCACCTCTTTGGCATCGCCGTGCTACACTATTTGCCTCAGTCAAGCAAGTGGGGATCATCATACTAACGCGCCTTGATACGCTCAAACAAGGACGACTGTGATACAACACAAGCAAGGACTCTACTAGGCTCCAAGATATCCGGTTTCATGAATCTGTTGGCAAAGGCCTGAAGATCCATAGCTCATGACTTCTCCCCAACTGGAATAAAAGCAAGACTCCCCATACTCTCTGCATTCCTACTAAAGGCATCGGCCACCACATTGGCCTTTCCCAGATGATAAAGAATGGTGATATCATAGTCTTACAATAGCTCCAACCATCTCCATTTCCTCAAGCTCGAATCATTTTGCTTGAATAGATGTTGGAGACTTCGGTGATCTGTATATACCTCACAAAACAAGCCATAAAGAGAGTGTTTCCAACTCTTGAGCGCGTGAACAATAGTTGCTAACTCCAAAACATGCACTGGGTAGTTCTCACATAGGGTTTCAACTGACGTAAAGCATAGGCAATAACTCTATCATCCGGCATCAACACACACCCAATGCCAACCCTTGAAGCATCATAATAGACTGTATATGAAACTTTGGACACTACATGACTTAAGAATTCCACCAAGTCTAACTAGAAATCGCACTTGGAGAATTTAGTACGTAGTTTCTTCTCCCTCAAAGTCTAGAGAAGGATCCTCAAATGCCGCTCATGCTCCTCCCGTCTGTGAGAATACACAAATATATCATCAATGAACAAATAATGAAAGAATCCGGATAAGGCTGAAACACATTGTTCATTAAGTGCATGAAAGATTCTAGGGCATTGGTTAGCCCAAAAGACATCACCATGAACTCATAATGCCCGTAATGGGTCCTAAAATCGGTCTTAGGAATATATGAAGCCATAATCTTCACCTGATGTTAACCCAGTCTCAAATCAATCTTCGAGAATAATTTAGCACCCTGAAGTTGGTCAAATAAATCATCAATATGCGACAGTGGATACTTGTTCTTGATGGTAACATTGTTCAATTTCCTGTAGTCAATGCACCCTTTTGGAACCATCATTCTTTTTCATAAATGGTACTGGTGCACCCCAAGGTGACATACTAGGTCTGATGAAACCCTTATCAAGAAATTCCTGTAACTATTATTTCAATTCCTTCAACTTCACTAGTGCCATGCGGTATGGTGGAATAGAAATGGGATGAGTGCCCGGTACAAGATCAATACCAAAATCAATATAGTAGGATTATTAGCACAAACATCCCTCACAAAGGCCAAATAACACCCCTTTTCAACTATCTGTGATCCTTCAAAATTGAAATCACTCAACTGGGAGTGTGATCGAGCGAACCTCTCCACTCAAATCTAGGCAACCCCAACATTTGCCAACATCACGGTCTTTTCATGACAATCAAGAATAGCATGGTACGGAGATAGCCAATCAATCCCTAAAATACCCTTAAAATAAACCATATTAAGTAATAAAAGATAAACCCTAGTCTCATAATCCCTAATGGTAACCACACAAGACCGGTATACACGATCCACCACAATAGAATCAACCATTAGTGTAGATACATGAATACAAATATCAAGAGAATCACGAGGAATATCCAAGTAACGAGCAAAATATGATGACATATAAGAAGAAGTGGAACAATGGTCAAATAACACTGAAGCATCCCCGTGGAAAACTGAAACAAGACGTGTGATCATGGAATCAGAAACAATTGCCTCTAGCATGGCTTGAAACATTATAGCAATTGGCCTTACTACCACCTGACTGACCTCCCCCTCTAGGGCGAACTCAGACTAACTGAGCTGCACCCCAAGCTAGATATGCGGGTGGTGTAGCTACTAGAACTAAAACCATAGACTGCATGCTCTACTGTGGTGCACTACTCAGAAGCCTGGGGAAATCCCTCTTGATATGACTCTAGTCACCTCACTCAAACCAATCCCTCCTCAGACGAGGTTGTTGAACCTGCGAATGACCCTAACAACCTGGATAACCACTTGTGGAACCCTTAGCACCGGCAACACATTGAATGCTGATTAAAATGGGCGAGCATTGTATGAACCGTGGCTAACTTATGAAGTATGGGGAATCAGATGAGCTTCTTGAGAAGTCCTAAAACGACGGCCTCTGCTGTGATGTGACTGGCATCCAGACGAGGTACCACCAAAAGCACCTTAACCACGGGGCCTCTTGGACTCCCTCTCCTTTCGCTCAAGCCTACAACAACGGTTGCAACGGGTTCTATTTTGTTATGGTTCTCTGAGAAGTACTGCTGTTTCATTTTGTTCTTGGTTGGCTGAAAGCAAAGGCTGTTCTTGTATTATTCTATAACCTCCTCCGGTACAAGCATTTCTTGGAGTCCTCGAGGCTCTTGTGAACTTTGAAGTGCCAGAGAGCTTGAGGTTTTCACTTTCAGACTTACTCACTAGCAACCGTTGTTGAATTTCTATTGGAATTCTTATTCTTCTCATTTGCTTACATCTCTTTGCAACTAGTTAGTATATTAAATTGTCTAATTTAACTCTCTGTCTTGATATGGATGCTTGTTGAGAATGATCTCCTTACCTATTCATGATTATTTGTCTTATGCTTATATGCTCTATATGCCACTGCCATGATGAAATCTTCAAGTAGAAATCATGCCTTAGGACTTTGGTCTTCTGATTGTGTGAATTACAGTCCCTTATTGTGTAATATGGTGTTTAATCTTCATTACAGCCTATGTGACTAGTGTAGACAGTCGTATGTCTATGTCTTGATGCTGCTAGTTAGTTTAGTTTAAACACTTATTCAGATGACTCCTTTTCCATATGTTATGTGTTCTGATTAACCTGTATGATCCCCTATTTACCTTGAAACCAGATGAATGCATACCATCTATTTGACTTATTGAGTGCCCTGCTTAGAAGCCATGTCTATAGGATGCTTCCAACTTAGACCTTTTATACTATGTTTCCCCTGCATATTCTCTATGATTAAGTCCCGGCCATTCTATAGAGACCTTCCCTTGAGATACTATCACTTTGAATTTATTCCATGAACCTAATAAATTATCCAATATGTTTTTTGTTCTCCTAGATCTATGTGTTTGTACACCTCTTAGAAGTTGTATTCAGAATATATGTCTATTGGATCCATTATGTGACTTTTATAAACTGATGGATTCTCAAATGTGTTCTTTATATTGCTTATGTGCTCTCTTTCACCTCTTATATATCACATCTTAGAGTCTTACTTAGAGTATCCCGTTCTTGGTTAGTTTGTAAACAATAAGGGAAACAATCTTCGGATTGTATATATATTTCTTGCTTCAGTTTGAAGTCATCTAGATGACCTATTCGCATAGGCTTTGACTTGAATTCTTGGTACTCTTGTTGGGTGTTAGTTATCATTGGTAAACATAGTTAGTTTGGTCCTGAATTTGAGCCTGGTCTATTGGGCCAAGTCTGGTATTGTGTCTAGAACTCTACTATCATCTTTGCCTACACATCAGGAGTTTGGGCCTACTATTTGCAAAAGCAAGTGAGAATTTTGAAGCCCCAGAAGTATGACTAGGTTATTTGTGTATTCATTAGTTGAAATGGGAATAACTTAGTTCTTACATTCATGGTTAGATAACATGCTTATAGGTCCAAATAACCTTGCATGCTACTTGTCAATCATGCTTTATTTTTGCATATTACTTGTTAAGAGATACCCATAGGACTTTCAACTTTGCATATCCTGCTTAGAAATCTTGAGTTTAGGACCTCAATCAGTTGGTAACTAAACACTGCCTGTGTGATTTGCAATGCCATTTAGAAATCATGCCTATAGGACCTACCCTATGTTAACTTGATTCTCTGTGCCACTACACTTAGAAGACATGCCTATAAGGCATTTATGTTAAATAACCTAACTGTTTGTGCTACCATGTTTTAAAAACTATGTTTTTAATGCCTTACACCTAGAAACCTTATCCATAGGATTACAACCAGTGACTTATATCACTTAACCGTTGTTCCCCATAAACAATGTAAGACTTAAATCCTATAGAGATCCTGCAAATTCTATTTTCGCATCTATTATAATATTTGTGTGTAAGTCATATCTATAGGCTTAATTGGTTCATGCCATGTCACTATCATAACTGGCCATTTGCACTTTTCACCCAGAGATCATGTTTTAGGTCCAAATCAAGTAATTCTATAATACAGACTAATTCATAAATTGTCCAGCTTAATCTCACAACTAGAAAGCATGTTCATAGGGAAATTTGCCTTTGATACTGCCACTTCTTTACCACCCGATTAGTTAGTAATAGTTTGACACTTATGTGAGTCAACTTGTGGAGGTAAACGTGAGCTCCTTTATGCTAACTGTGTTTATTTGACGTCCTCTTTGTTTAAACACCTTTGTCGCCTAGTTTTTTAATTTTAACCAACCTAGGATAAGTCTAGAACCTCCCTTATAATTGTCCAATACCTCTTGGACAATAGGCATGGGACAGGTAGGCACATATAGGGCACGGCTAAAAATTATATTAGTGCGCTTTAGGTAAACAACTTAAAGATAGTAATCGGGTAGCTGAAGATGATAGTCTGTGCTCGCTGGATAATATGAGCAACCATTGCACTTAAGGTTGCGCATTATTATATATGTTTCCCTAGGTGATCCTTTAGGCTAAAATTTTTAGGACCCCCAACTGTGTATAATTGCTCATGCATCTCTAGTCTCAATGATTAGTATAATTTGGAGATTTAGTAGTTCAATACCTTTGTAATCAAGAAGTTTTATAGACTAATATTAATCAATGAATGAAGTAATTTCTTCTAAATTATTGTCTTTACATTATTTTCGTATTACTTCTTCCAATTATTTATAGCATCCCGCTCCACCTAGAATAATTAATAACTTGTTTTGACTGTTTATTTATTTAGTTTGATAATAAATCAATTTGTATGCTCACTTAGGACAATTAGTTAATAATGTGATATCCCCACATAGCTTAAATTCAGTCGAGAACCAGAATTGTGGACCTCGAAAAGTGTCTAACACTTTCGTTTCAAGGTAATTTGAGCCCTTGCCCGATCTTTGGTGATGGAAACTAGTTAAAACAGAGTTATTTACAAATAGGTGCCCTAACATAGCTTGATAATTTTTAGGTGGTGACTCTTCTCTTTAAATATCCTTTAAGAGAGTTGACATATGTCGAAAACCGCTTTCACAAGAAAACGGGGCGCGACAGCATGGCGACTCTGCTGGGGATACTTAGGCTTTTACCATTAAAATGTTTTCTTGTGTGAGATTGTCAATTTGCTCTATTTGACTCCTTTCATGCACCTCCCTTTCCCCTTCCCTTTACTTGCTCGAAATTGATATATCATGAACTTCCCTTTCCCTTCTCCTTTATCTATTTTACTGTTCACTCATGTTTTTCAAAATTTAAGTTTATTTGAGAACCATGCTAACTGTTTTCCTTTTTCTTTTCTTTTCCTTCTCGTCCTTACTTATTTATCGCACTATGTATTGTCTTTACGCATTTCTTCACCATGTAAAATTATTTGGCTACGTGTTATCGTTTCATAAGCATGCTTTCAATATCATATTCCACTCGTGCCTATTAGAAACATAATGGCGGTTGATGAGTGTCTGCACTTTTTAAAAACACCTTTTTGAAATCAGAAAGGCTTATTAGTGGTAAACTAGTCGATCAGCGGTGGAGTCGATGGTCTCGTGCCTTTCAATCTTAAGGTTTTCGCTTGAGAGTACCGGTTAGAACATTAGAAGCCTACTCTGGTCGAAACTTTGCATGAATCATGTTAAGTCTAGGATTGATTAAAATACCCATGGTATTTTAAATCCGTTTAGATAAACCTTCTCCAAAGTCCAAAGGAATCTTAACAATCCCGAGGGATACATTCATACTATGTGCATTACTTGGAGAAAATGTGCCACCATGTTGACTATTATCGCTTAATTAATCAACTCATGTAGGGGTAGGGCTAATGCAGAAAATGAAGCACGAAATCTCCAGGTTCGGTATGGTCCAATGCATTCCATCTATGTTGACCGATTGGTGGAACAACCTCCCTCAGTATGATAGGAATCATGTAATAAGGATAATGGGAAACTTGCCATCCTTGATGGAAGTTCAGCCATGCAGAGTGCTGGCTGAGGCTATTACTATGTTTTGGGACGAGAAGAGGGATGTCTTTTGATTCGAAAGCTTAGAGATGACCACACTCTTGGACGAAATCAGAGTTTTTGCTAGAATCCCTTTGGATAGTCCCGGTCTGCTGGTACATGAAAACTGCACACCCTACGATTTTTTGAAAATGTTTGGGATCAAGAAGAATGATGAACTGTGTTGTTTGAAGAAGTATTACATTTATTGTGATTTTATGTATGAACGATATGGACATAGAAAATCATATCAGTTATTTCACAAAGAAATGGCCATCGCTTCGGCTGGATGGATTATTGTGTGTTTCTTGGGACCGCTGATCTTCCAGATGCAGGGAGGAAATATCCATAGTCAACTAGCCATGGTAGCCAGAACCATGATGCAGCGAATCAAGGGAAAACCTATATTATTGTCCCCGTGATATTGGCAAAATTATACCGGGCTTTGGACCAATGCAAGCACGAGACATATTACTTTGCAAGGAGCAACCTTTTATTGTGAATATGGTTAATAGAGCATATCCAAAGAGGCGATTTCCACCAGAATTTGTTCGCTGACCGATGTATGACTATATTGTTAGCCACCACCCAAATAAGATGACCTTTGCTCCTGAAAGATTCACAAGGCCCACCGATGCTTAAGGATGGGCGTACCTCTTCAGTAATTTGATCGAGGAACAGGTACATAGGATGTTCGAATGGTTTCCAATCAAGGAGTTCATAATACAGTCGAAGAAAGCTACTCATCTAGTGTTGATAGGGTTATGGGGCATTTACCCTTATGCTCCAATAAGAGTAATAAGACTAGATGGAACAAAGTATGTTATACCACAACTATCCAATATAATATAGTACAAGGCAAACTTTAAGGGGACGTCATACCTTTCAAGTTTGAAGACCAACATATGTGGAATTAGAAAATCATTGTGGAAGAAGAGACCATAGAGCCCGATAGGTATCATGCTGGACACATGTACTGCTATCATTTGTGGCTGGAAGATGATATAACCAGGGATGTCAAGCCAGGTATCAAGCTAAAGTGAAGGATCATAGACAAAGAGGCCAAAGCTCAAGTGAAATAAAAGAGCTGCGCAAGAGGGTCATTGAGTCTGAAGCCAAGCACATGGAGCAATACAAGACAGACATGGAAGCTTTAAGGGAATGGAGAGAGATAGCAAATAAAGCAACAGAAAGTTTGGAATATTTGGAGTAGGGACTGATGGAGTTAGAGGAGAAAATGGGGAAGAGACTCTAGGACTACTAGGTATGGAATATCATGAAGGCGGGAAGCTATTTATGGCATAATTGTTGATTGACATGCGCGATCTCGGGAACATGATCGAAGAAGCAAATAAATAAAGACATGGAGAAGGGCCATCTGGGACCAAATAGAATAGGACATTTCTTTTATGTAATGAGACTTCAAATTATAGATAGATTAGATTTAAATTTAGAACTGATGTAATAAGGCCTTGAGCCACTATTAATTTTATCTCCTTCTTTCGTTTTAGTAATAGAATGGTTTTATTTATTTCGTGTTAATGAGATGAAACAGTGTTGGAACAAATTTTCTCCTAGTTTACTTGTCGAGTAGGCCTACCTCAGGCACAACAGGTTCCCAAATTAGGACACGAATTATTGAATACTTTATGTGCTTTGTGCTTAAATACCACAATGATCCTTTTCATTTTTACCTTGCTGACTTGGTTACCTTTTTGTTTTTCCTTCTTTTGATTATTCTCATTCCTAAAGGTTAGTTCGTGCACTCTGACAACTTCAATATATCATATAATATCTAGAGGTCCTCCAACTCCTAGCAACATCAAAAGTAAAGGTAACGGGAAAATGGATAACTTGAGTAGAAATGGGAAAGACAACGCTCATTTGGCAGAGAATATAGAAACCTCAGATGGAATAATTTCACTGTGGCAGAACAAGTAGAATGAGCTAGTTCTGCATTTACAATAAAATATTCTTGAATTGCAAGACGTGTTAGAGAAGGTTTGCAACCTCGCCAACTTGTCCCTCACCATAAAAGTCCCAGACATCAACCACCAAAACACCACTACCCAAAACCCACTGCAACCTCAGAACCCAAAACCACAACCTCTACAGAATCCTCTTACCACCCAGCAATACCAAAACCCCATGCCTCCACAAAATTTGAATTCTCCAGCACTACAAGTTCCACAAAAACATCACCAAAGTGCGACTCAATACCCACAAACCACCACCTACCCCTCTCCTCAAAATGCATCAGAACTTACCCATGATCCACCCCAAGCATCCATCAATCATCACCCATATCCCTAAGTCCCTGGTACCCAACCAAGCAATCCCATATATGTAGAAACCTAGTTGTATACACCCCAAAAAACCCTATATACACCTGAACCCACTGAAAAGGACCTACTCATTAAGAACATGGCTGAAGAGTTGAAGAAGCTATCTAGAAGGGTCCAGAGTGTCGAAGGAGGAAAGGGTATTGAAGGCTTGAACTATGAAGATTGATGCATTCAACTTGATGTAGAACAGCCCGAGGGTTACAAACCTCCGATGTTCGAGATGTTTGATGGTACTTGTGATCCCAAAACGCACTTGAGAACTTATTATGACAAGCTCGTTGGTGGGGCTAAAAATGAGAAAATTCGCATGAAGCTGTTTATGCGGAGTCTCACTGGAGATGCTTTGTCATGGTATATCAGTCAAAACCCAAAGAAGTGGTCTAGCTGGGTGAGTATGGCATCTGATTTTATGATCATGATTAAATTCAATACAGAAAATGCTCCAGATGTATTCTACATTCAAAACCTCAAGAAGAAACCCATAAAAACCATTCCTGAATATGCTACCACTTGGAGATCTAAAGCCGCTAAGGTAAGGCTGCCACGGGAGGAAGACCAGATGAATAAGTTCTCCGTGCGAGCTCAGGACCCATAGTACTATAAAAGGTTGATGGTCATAGAAAACCACAAATTCTCCGACATTATTAAGCTAGGAGAAAGAATTGAAGAAGCTATCAAGAATGGTATGGTTACCAATTTCAAAGCTTTGCAGGCTACTAATAAAGCTTTGCAGTTGGGAGGAATCTAAAAGAAGAAAGAAGTGGGTGCCGTGATGGTAGCCCAAGGGCCAAAATCTCCACTCACCTATCAAACACCCCCACCAGTATATCATCCCTTATCCCTAAAATACCATTATCCCGCTACCACCTACCATACCTATAACACCTAGCTAGCATATTACCACTAACTCCACCTTCCCGACAGATCTACCCTAAACCCCAAGCCAACTTTGACCGCATACCACCCAAGAAATACACCCTTCTCGCTAAACTGATAGCCCAATTGTATGAGAGACTGAAAGCTTCCGGTTACATCACCCCTATCCTCGCAGCTGCAACCGAAAACTCAGCTCAATGGATCAACCCCAATAAAACTTAAGCCTATCACTCTTACATGAAAGGACATGCCAATTGGGAATGTCACATGTTGAAGGATAAGATTCAAATGCCGATTGATACCAAAGTGATATAGTTAAAAGAACCCGTACCCAATGTCCACAATAATCTCCTTCCTGACCATAGGTGATGGAGTAAACATGATTGAGACTGATGAGGAATGGGACCAAGAAGGCTCCATTGATCTTAATCACGAGGGAGACACTACTGCGGCATACCCTGTAACTCCCTCACCTGTTGTGGTGCAAGCCAAGGCACTGTTTGAAGTCGAAATGGCTATACTTTGGCCACCGTTCACTTTGATGGTAGATTCATCACCTACTTATCACTCTAAACTTGTTCAATGGGACTATATGGCTGAAGCCAGAAGAAAAGGAAAGGCCAAGGCAGAAGAAGCAGGTGTCGTTCAAGGAATGACTAGAACAGGAAGAGTGTACACACCAGAAAATCTTGCTCAAAGTGGGTCAAGTATGGAAATTGCACTCAAACAACCTGGTGTGGAAATAAGTACTGATGACTTATGTAGGAAAGTACAAAGCAAGGAGTATTCTGTTGTTGATCACTTGAACAAAACCCCCGCCCAGATATCCATCTTATCACTACTACAGAATTCAGACGCACACACAAATGCCTTGATGAAGTTGTTGAGTGATGCTTATGGTCTGTTGGCATCACCAGTGCAGAAATAGCGAATATGGTGACAAATACTGAGAATGCACAAAATCACTTTCCACGAAGACGAGTTGCCACCGGAAGGTTTGAGTCACAACCGCGCATTACACATTACTGTGCAATATGAAGACAAGTTCATCGCTCGGGTTTTGATCGATAGAGATTTTAGTCTGAACATATGTCCTCTAACACTTTGAGGAGGATGGGTATAGGCATACCCGAAATAAGGCAAGGGATCATGAACATGAAAACATTTGACAGATCACAGAGAGCTACAATTGGAGAAATTGATTTGAGTTTGAAGATAGGTCTGACTGTGTTTGATGTTGAGTTCCATGTATTAGATATTTCAACCACTTACAACCTACTGCTAGGATGGCCATGGATACACATGCCTGGGGCAGTTGCTTCTACTTTACATCAGACTGTGAAATTTGAGTGAAATCACCAAGAGGTGGTCATTCTTGGAGACAGTAACGACCCTATTTACATCAACCAAACTGTACCAGCAGTGGAAGGAAAGAGGAAGCTAGGAGGAGAGACATTCCATAGCACTGAACACGTGAACACAGTTGAGAATAGGTGATGGTGGAGTGACAAAGTGTTGAGCATGTTGATTTTGCTATGATACGAGCATGGCCGAGGTCTCGGCTCTAAGCTTTAGGGGATAATAGAACAAATACTACCAAGAACAAAGAACACCACCTTCAGTCTAGGGTATGAATACACCGTGCAGGAATATCAGGACTGGTCGCCTCCATGGAATGATTTCTACTATCCATTTCCTAAACCCATACCACCGTTGTATCGGACATTCCGCAAAGTCGACGTGATTTGGGGTTCTGAAGAAGATAAGATTCTAGCTGGTATGAAATCTCTATTCCTGACCGAAGAAGAAATGGATTGCAACGTGATTTTGGGAGAGGAGGTGGAGGATCTCACCATCCTAATTATGAGAGATGGAGTTATTCCAGGGAATTGGAATGCTACACCGTCCCCGGCTAGTTAAGCACCTGGGTAGCTTTGGCAAACTAGCATGATTTTAAGATTGATTCTAGCATTTAAGACATTCAGTACTTTGTTTTGAAATAAATTGTCACGAACTCAATTTTCCACCTTAGGATGTCGTGATGGCACCTAGTCTCTATAACTAGGTAAGCCTAACACATGCCAATTTAATAATAGAATTGGACTATTTAATCATTAATGATAAACCATTAAATGAAATAAATAGCTGCAAGCGGCCAATAGTAAAACATTTCCCAAAACCGGTAGTACGGAGTGATAAGAACTACTGAAACACACTAGAATTTCTAAACACAATATTGTTTTGAATTACAATTTAACAGTAGCATGATGAAGTAAGATGGTGACTCTAAGGCCTATGAATGTCAAGAAGGTATACCTTGAAGTCTCCCATCGCGCAAATACAACTCTCAACAACACGATCAGAATACCTGGATATGTACAAAACTATGCAGAAGCATAACATGAGTACACCACAACGGTACCCAATAAGTATCAAGCCTAACCTCGGTAGAGTAGTGATGAGAACATGTCAAGATACCTACTAGACATAGAAAGCTATTTAAGATATACATAAGCTAACAATGGAAAGAACATCAATGTAAGACTAACAGCGAAAAGATTATTTATTTGCAACAAACAATGAAGTAATAGAAACACAAATGGCAGCAAGTAGTAAATGAGTAATAAAGAAACAACATAATCATAAGACCGTTGAGATGTAAACGAACTCAAATAAGGAAAAACGGATGACATCTCAAATAATCATATCTCTCCAAATGCATGGACTTATAACAAGAATTACACCGAGGCACCACACCTCATAAATCACAAGTCATGAATCACAATTTCCAAATCCTACACATATGGCACCTTCTGCCCATAATAACAATCACCTTCATACGGCAAAGCCTATGTGCTATCATGTACTTTGCAACTGTGACAAATATCAATTTAGATGAATGAGAGATATATTTAAACATCATAAAACATAATAATAATCTTGACAAAAGTAAGGTGTTAAATAAAATAATGAGTTTATTTTCGAAATCAGGTAAAGTAAAATAATATACAATTTATACGAAACATAGTATCAGATGGGTTAAGTTAAGAAATCAATAAAATTGAGTAAAAGTATAATTTTTAAACAAAGCAAAATATTAGTTAAATTAACGAATTAAATATAGAATTTGTTAGAGAAAAACATGATAATAATTTTAAGTGAGGTAAACATCTAATAGGGTGATGAGTATAATTTGAGAAGACAATTATAGTGAAAGTGCAATAACCATTTAGAATAATATAGAACCGAGTGGGATAACGAGTTCTATCTTAAGAGGCACATATAATAAAGCATGTTAATAATTCTTTTCTTTAAACCATTATGTTACCAAGAACTCAACAGAATATGATATAGTGTCTCCACACAATTAAATTCCCATTGACAATCAATTCACCAAGTTATAACGCGGGCACAGATTGGTATGTTAAAGCAACACAACATATCAGGTAGAATGCATGACTCGTTCATGAAACCACAATCATTCCAACACCAAGATAACAATGAATAAACAA
The DNA here is from genome assembly GCA_000715115.1 of Nicotiana otophora. NCBI lineage: Eukaryota > Viridiplantae > Streptophyta > Magnoliopsida > Solanales > Solanaceae > Nicotiana > Nicotiana otophora. The sequence continues at coordinate 65,556 of AWOL01S0058539.1, read as the reverse complement.
ACTCAATCAAAATGCGGATAAATGGTTGAAGGAAGAACAATGACCGTTCAAATCAACAAGTTGTTCCAATATGGAATGTACAATAGTCACAATCGAGGTACCACCTCCTATTCACACTTCACAATGTCAATCACAATCTTTCCTTATATCACTGCGTGAGCCTTACATTTAGTTTTGAAAATCATTTTTCCCGAAATAGATACACGCGTTTTAGCCTGCCTTATCTCACCACGTGGCTTCAAGTAGTTCCCTTACTAGCAACACGCATATCAAGCCACCTTAACTCACCACTTGCATATCAACCCCTAGCCTTATACCACTGCATGTGTATTAATATCACATCACAATCACAACTCACACTACAAGTGCCCATATGCCACAACTTGCCACAAAATCGACAACACCAATGTATCCACAACAAATAGCCCATGGCTCAACCACAATGTATACAAGAATGTCAACAATAACAAAATGAATGAGAATGCTCAATAAGGAAATATATCTCAACAATTAACAACTTCGCCTCAATGTGATGACGACTATTACAACTTCAGCATCAATAACTAAACAAGACGATATTCCATGAAATAACAAAGTAAATTAAAAATGATACAACAATTAAGAGGTAATAAGACAATAAGGAAGGCAATAATTTCAACTAAAGCATATAAGAGCAAAATAACAAGTAAGAGGTAGAACGAGTGCTAACAACGTCAAATAGAGCATGTAGGAGTAGATTAACAATGAGTGATATAACAGGTTATGACAATTCAATTAAAGGCTTGAAAAGAGTCTAGATAACTTAAACTGGTCAAATACCACATATAGCACGTGTACTCACTCGTCACCTTGTGTACATAACTTTCACATAAAACAATAGCACAATTAACCTAAATCCTAAGGGGTAGTTTCCCCCACATAAAGTTAGACGAGATCCTTACCTCAACTATGCCAACTCAACCCTCGGAAATAGCTTTTTCCTTAAAATGCATCTCCACACGGCTCAAATCTAACCAAATATTACTTAATAACATGTAACGACCCAGCCAGTCGTTTTGAGCATTTGCATTCTGCTAAGCTATTTGAGGTCTTGAGCAGCATCGTATGATGTATTATAACTTGTGTAAATTGTCGATTTTGGTTTTCACATTGTTCGGAATTGATTTGGAAAAATAAATTTCCTGATTGAAGCTTTAGAGTTGGAAGAGTTGAAAGAGTTGGCCAAGTTTGACTTTTTAGTATTTGACCTCAGATTGGAGTTTTGATGGTTCCGTTAGGTCTGGATGGTGATTTTGGACTCTGGCATATGCTCTGATTTGCATTTGGATATTTCTACAAGGTTTCGGCGCTAATTGACGAAAGTTGGAAATTTGAAGGTTTGGAAAGTTCATAAGTTTGATCGAGAGCTGACTTTGAGGATATTGGATTCAGATTATGGTTCCAAGAATTTGAATAGCTTCTTTATGTCATTTGGGACTTGTGCGCAAAATTTGAGTTCATTCTGAGTTGATTTGATATGTTTCGGCACGAGTTTTGAAAGCTAAAAGATTCAAAGTTCATTATATTTGATTTGAGGTGCGATTCATCATTTCGATGTTGTTATTCATGATTTGAGGCCTCTAATAGGTTTGCATTATGTCGTGGGACTTGTTTGTATATTCGGACGGGGTCGCGAGTGGCACGGATGAGTTTCGGACGAGGTTCGAATTGTTTGGATCATTCTTAGGTAAGGCTGAGGGCAGGCATGTTCTAGTGCGACCGCATCTTCGGGGGGCTGATCGCATATTCGAGACCGTAGATGCGGCCCTTTGGTCGCAGAAGCAAAAATATGCTGAAAGTCGCGAGCCACAAAAATGGACATGTGCGCAGAAGCGTGCGTGGTTGTCGCACCTAAGTGTGCGCAGAAGCGGGGGAAATTCCGCAGGTACGATGGGATGGTCTTCGGTGATTTCTTGCAGGTGCGAATCTTTTACCGCAGAAGCGGAGGTCGCAGGTGCGACTACTTGTTCGCATTTGCGAAAGGTCTGGGCATAAGCTATAATTCGAGAGCTGGTCATTTTCTTCACATTATTTGGATTTTGGATCTCGGTTTGGGCGAAGTTGGGGAGGAATGTTTCTCATATGGATTTGGGTAAGTGTTCTCTACTCGGTTTTGGTTATATTTCGTGAATCTATCTTCCTTTTTGGTAATTGGATTGTGAATTATTCAGAGAAATTGGGGCGTTTTGTCTAAACGTTCATAGAGTAAATTTTTGAGTTTTGAACATCGATTCGGAGTAGGATTTGAGTGAAACTAGTGTTGTTGGACTCGTAATTAAAAGAGTTACCGGATTTTTTGAGTTTTGTTGGGTTCTGAGGCGCGGGCCTAGGTTTGACCTTTTGGTTGACTTTGGGCTTTTGACTAAAGTTTCGACCTTTATCATTTGGAATTGTCTCCTTAGGCAATAATCGATGTATTTGAGTTGCTTTTGACTAGTTTTGAGCCGTTTGGAGGTCGGTACGCGCGAGATGGAATTTTTGGAGTATTGTTTGGCTTATTCGGTATTGGAATCGGCTTGTTCGAGGTAAGTCACACTTCGTAACTTGGTGCTGAGGGTATGAACCCCTAAATATGCGTGATATATGTTTGGTGTTGTGGTGACACACATGCTAGGTGACGATCGTGTGGGCGTGCACCGTGTGAAGTATGACTCAATTGATTCTGTGATACTATGTAGTGACCTAATCTTGTTTATATTCATGAAATTTCTACGTGCTAGAGTAATTGAGTTGTGATCCATGTTAGGAACCATGTCTAGGCTATATACTTATCCTTTCAAGACTCACTGAGGTTATTGCTGTTGTTGAGTTATTTGCTTACATTGCAATTACATACTCATTCATACTCGTTCATTTGCATATCATATCTCAGTCTCTGTTGCCATTTTTTGATACATCATATCTTCATTTTTGGGCTGATTTTCATGCAATTGTGAGCCCAAGAGACTGGAGAGATTGATGATTGAGTTGAGGTATGAGAGCCGGATTGTGAGTTATATTAATGGGATCGGGCTTCACGTTGTAGCAGGATTTATTGATCTTGTGCCATGATTGGCTTATAATAGTGCTTGGGTCAGATCTATCCCTCCGGAGTCTGCACACCCACAGTGAGCGCATTTGCTATTGATTCATGATGGGATCGAGCTGCGCGCCGCAGCAGGATTTATTAACATTTGGGATGTATCTGCCCTGTATAGTGTTGAGTGACTGAGTATGCTAAGTGATTGACCGTGATGAGTGGGAGTGTGAACTGTAATATTGAGTACTCTGAGAGTGTAAGTACATGAGTTTATAACTGTGACACATTGCATCTGACATGCAGGCATAGAGATGAATTTCCTTATGTTACACAGCTTTGTGACATTTATGACTTCACATGCACATTGATATATAGCCATAATGATGTATTTTCCTCATGCTATCTAAAATTGAATCATCTTATCTGTTGTTGAAAGTTTTTGGAAAAAATCAAAGGTTTCTGACTTACTCATATTTTGGTGATTTCGATGAAGGATTTGGGTTTTACGGTTATACCTAAAAACATGACTATTTTCCGTAATTGTGAATGAGCTGAGCATCATATCTCTAAGTTATTTCTTTTATTACTTTTATTATATTGTTATAAACTGTTGTTGGCTATTGGTGTTGGACTCCGACCTTTGTCCCAGCTAGTCACTACTTTCAACCTAAGGTTAGGTTTGTTACTTATTGAGTACGTGGGTTCAGGTGTACTCATACTACACTTCTGCACCTCGCATGCAGATTTTTGGATGGTGATGTTGCTATATATGGTGAGAGCTGGCATTGAAGACATGCTTGTGTACCGGTCATTGCTGCCTTTAGTTCTTGGTAGCTTTAGAATTATTAATTTGTTCGTATATATTTCAAATAGATGATGTGTTTATTTCATACCAGATTTGTAAACTCTAAATTTTAGAAGCTCATGATTTGTACTACCAGTCCTTGGGAATTCTTTGTACAAAAGCACAGTTGTATTATCATTTCTTCTCTTAATGAATCTCATTGGACTTTGTTTATTGTTAATTGGATTACCTAGCGAGTTGGGGGTAGGTGCCATCACGACTAGTAGAATTTGGGTCGTGACATAACATCAAATAATGCAAGAGAAACCAATTACAATAAATAAAACTATGATCCTTACATTTTTTCTAAAAAGTCAACATCAGGCCTGTCTGGTCAAAACCCCGGAACAAGGATAGATTCCGACTACCCATAATCCCACGAGTCCATATATATGATTTTTTTTCAAATACGAGTCCTAATCGACTCTCAAAACTCAATTTTTCATTTATCAAAAACTTGACAAAATTTCCCAACTTTCCTCTTTGATTCTCATAAATTAGATGTTAACTTCTAAGGTATATTGACGAAATATAGTTAAAAATTGATTACAATCACTTACCCAATGTTTGTAGATGAGAATCCCTTCCAAAATCGCCCGAAACCGAGCTCCAAAACATTGTGAGGAAATATAACTAAATTCTAAAACAAAAACAAATGCAGCAGATATCCGAGCTCGATTTAGGTCCTAGATAATCCCAAAACTCACGTTTGCTAGCCCAATACGATCCTTGCGAGATCACACCCAAGATAGCTTCTTGAATCACCCAATTTGGCCTTTAATTGAGGGAGATATGATGTTTCGAAGTTATAAAAGAAATATGAAAACTTCAATGGCATTTTCATAATTATTTACACCAGAAAAAAGAACCAGCAATAAGAAAATCTTCCTTTTAGCACCCAAAACTCATTTGGAACCTCCCGGACACAAACCATATATGTATTTCAATCATAACACACTCTACAAACCTGCTCGCACACTCAAAAAACTGAAAGGAGGTCAACTTGATCCGATATTGTATATGGTCAAACCTCAAATCCTTAACTTAACTGGTTTCTCAACCAATATTCCAAAATACACCCGAGACCCTCGGGACCCCATCCAATCATACCAACAAGTGCAAATACATCATACAAACTTATCCAAAGCCTCAAAACACCTACGAGAACTTCACAACAGAAAATCGAGACTCAAACCAAATATTCTCTTAAGTTATTAAATCTTCAATATATAACAAGAGCGTCTGAATCACAGTTAAATACTTCGGATTACTTTCAAATGTTGCATAAGTTCAATTCAACTATATAGACCTATCCAAAGTCTCGGAACACCAATTGGAGTCCAATAAAATCAAAGTCAACTCTTGGTGAAACTTATGAACTCTTAAGATCTTTAAATTGCCAACTTTTGACAAATAGTGTTGAATTCTTCTAGGAACCTCCGAAACAAAATCCGAACATACGTAAAAGTCCAAAATTATCATACGAACCTATCGGAACAATCAAAACCCGATTTCTAATCCGTTTACCCAAAAGTCAAACCTCGGTCAACTCTTCCAACTTAAAGCTTCTAAAACGAGAATCATTTTTCCAAATCAATCCAGAATCGCTCGAAAACCAAAACCAACCATACACGCAAGTCATAATACATAATATGAAGATACTCAAAGTCTCAAACCACCAAATGGAATACTAAAGCTAAAAATGACAGGTCTGATCATTGCATTCTCCCCCACTTAAACATGCGTTCGTCCTCGAACATGCCAAGAGTCGTTCCAAAGCCATCAAATCGCCATATAACCTCACTATACACATAACCATGGTTGATACCACGTCACCCCAATCTTTAAAATCCCGACAACACCACCTAACATAGGATCCTTACTTCCACCTTAGTCCATAAACTTTAAAACCCAAATCCCCAAAATTCGGAACTCGCTATATGAACCGATTATTTCATCTATGCACTGTATAACTCTAAACAAGCTGTGTCAATCCATAACCATATCTCAAGGTGTAATAACATGATATACCACATAACTCAAATACTCATAGCAATAACTTCCGACCGTAATAGCTGCTCGATAACCAACCCTACACGAGTAACGAACCTCATATCAACTAAAACTTTATTTTGAACCTTTGTACACTGCCAATGATGAAAGAAACAAGCAGAAACTCATAACCATCCATCAGATCAACAAATCATGGAGCTCTCTTACCCTATAAGAACTACAGCCAAAATTTAATCCTACTAGTGACACAATTCTTGCAAACATGCTTTAATCAAATCCGATGGCACTCATTTCAGGCCCAATAACCTCGCCTCATCCGGTACAAGCTACTTGACCGACCTATCACACAATTATACTTAGAGCCACATACCATGCAATATGTGCACCAATGAGCAATAACTCAAATCTACTTAATGATGGAAAGAGAATGGAAATGAAGGAACCGTCTCGCCAGCTCAATAGATACCACCACAAAGCACATGCTGTCAATCCACCACACAAGGGGAAACATAACACACAAAATAAGCATAAAGGATCATATCCTAGCATAATGCTACTGCGCTGCATAACCCAATCCGACACCGGTCCACTGGAATATGTCGAACTATGATACCCACAATCAGCAACCATACGCATATCAACAACAAACATACAAAATGTGTGACCATAAACATGGATATATGGATATCACTATATACCAGAAAAAGGAAGACCATAACCAAGGCACAATCAACCATTCAACACCCCAAGAGCAATCTCGCTCAAAATTTGCTACAAAGCCCAAGCATAACCGCATCGGTATGCAGATAATCAACAGATCACAACCCATCGCAGAACACAAATGCGATCTACCCTAACCGATAACATACCATTCCACAATAATTGTGCTGCGTAGATAAATCTGACCTGATTTAGAACACATCCTTATTAGACCTACTAGTAGCCTTCAAATCCATTCAGATCCTTCCGAAGTAGGTAGATAGCCTCTACAAATCACACAATAACATATCTATAGTGCATACAATCAGTTTCCAACCTCTTAACATACCTTCACCGTTCATGACGATGGAATAATTTGCCTCAAGAACCCTCTTAGTCTTCAAATTCATAGAATACTAGAATCTCCATTTACCATCCCAATTGCATTACTCAAACCACTGACACATTCCTCACATATGGTCAGCCTACGAGAAGTACTTTTATAATTCTTTCGTGCCACAAAGAAAAATCTGGATATCACCAGTCGATCAACAAGGCGATTACCATAATAGCAGTCAGGCATCCGCAAGCTGAAACACAGTACATCTTCTGGAGTGTGCATCATTCTTCTAAACATCTGAAATCATCCATGTTGTCTAGAACTTGTGACCTCATCCAGGCAAAAATCATAACGCGCAACACGTTCCTTACACCAGTAGTAGGGATCCAGCTCACGGTCGACACTATCAAGAACTCTTCGAGGATAGTCCACACACCACCAATCCATCATAACTGAACTTCCCCAACTCAACCAAGTCACGCAAGCCATCAAACCTAAGCGTATTGACACAGAACGCTGGTGAAGCATTATCAGACCAAAAGAACTAGTTACCTTTGTTGGTATACTGACCCAACATCACAGAGCTGACCCATTTCATCAAATCCTCCTCGACTTGTCTTCAGGTCAAAACGTTCCCTTGCTGGTACACAATGATCCTAAGTCAAAGCTCACTGCGGAAGACTTTTGCACGAACCACGTCGTCCGACAGCCCATAAACAATTGTATTTCCTCTGGAGCACCCAACAATGCTGCAACCAAGATACCCACTTTGAAGAGACCTTCTGTGAATCTAAAGATGTTTCTCTAACCTCTCTGATACTGGAATGTAGATTTAGCAATTATACACATATACTGCAAGATCAAACACAATCCTATGAAAATGTCAAATCACAGTCATGTACAATTCTGGGGAACCCCTCAACACTGCATATATACCCAGATCCAAAACTGATATGACACTTGCCCATGCAATCCAATCGTCGATAGTAGACTCCCACACTTGGTGCGGAGTCATAGGTCACAACATATGATGATCACATTACCAACCTTCACAAGCTCGTACAGCACTAATCAGATACACGAACAAGTTGCATCCCATACATGAACAACTAAAGATCTACCAACACGTCCGCATCCTTAGTCTGGACAATATCTCCAGACAATGATCGAGCATCCATGGCCCCCTGGTAACACATTCGCAGCATTACAAACCATCAGAGCATAGCTGATACCGAGCACGAAACATCATATATGAGTGGATGTAAAGGGATATAAGATATATGCTTCAAGTTGAATCAATGTTGCACGATAAGGAATTAACGGATTGGAATTTCCTAATAGTTCTGTAGCCTCTCAAAGATAAGTATAGATATCTCTATACCGATCTACAAGTCTCTACTAAACATGCTTATGACTCGTAGCACATATGAACCTAGAGCTCTAATACTAACTTGTCAAGAACCCAATTTTCCACTGTAGGATGTCATGATGGCACCTAGTCTTTAAGACTAGGTAAACCTAACACATGCTGATTTAATAACAGAATTGAACTATTTACTCATTAATCATAAATCATTAAATGATATACATAGCCGCAAGCAACAAATAGTTATACATTTTTCAAAACCGGTAGTATGGAGTCATAAACACTACTGAAACACACTAGAAATTCTAAACACAATACTATTTTGAATTACAATTTATCAGTTGCATGATGAAGTAAGATGGTGACTCTGAGGCCTGCGAATGTCAAGTAGGTATATATTGAAGTCTCCGGCCGCGCAAAAACTCTCAACAACAAGATCAGAATACATGTATCTACATAAAAATGTGTGGAAGCATAGCATGAGTACACCACAATGGTACCCAGTAAGTATCAAGCCTAACCTCGATAGAGTAGTGACGAGGCCAGGTCAAGATACCAACTAGACATAGAAACATGTTTAAGATATACATAAGCTAACAATGGAAAGAATATCATTGTAAGATCAACGGCGGAAAGAATATTGATTTGCAACCAGCAATGAAGTAATAGAAATACAAATGACAGCAAGTAGTAAACAAGTAATAATGAAACAACATAATCAGAACACCAATGAGATGTAAACAAACTCAAATAAGTAAAAACGGATGACAACTCAAATAATCAAAATGCTCCTAGCGTATGGACTTACAATAAGAATAACCCCAAGGTACCACACCTCGTAAATCAAAAGTCATGAATTACAATTTCCAAATCTTACACATATGGAACCTCGTGCCCACAATAACAATCACCTTCATACGACAAAGCCCACGTGCTACCATGTACTTTGCACGTGACAAATATCAATTTAGATGAACGAAAGATATGTTTGAACACCATAAAATGTAATAACAATCTTGAAAGTGAGGTGTCAAATGAAATAATGAGTTATTTTCGAAATCAATAAAATTGAGTAAAAGTATCATTTTTAAACAAAGTAAAATATCAGTTAAATTAACAAGTTAAATATAGAATTTGTTAAAGAAAACTATGATAACAATTTTAAGTAAGGTAAACATCTAATAGGGCGATGAGTATAATTTAAGAACCAAATTTTAGTTAAAGTGCGATAACCATTTAGAATAATAAGGCACCGAGTGAGATAACGAGTTCTATCTTAAGAGGCACATAGAATAAAACATGTGTAACGATCCGGCCGGTCGTTTTGAGTGTTGTAGCCTCATTCCCCATTTACTTCTTATTAGATGCTCAATTATTATTATGTGACTTTCCAGGGTAGTTGGTTTAGTTCCGGGGATGTTTCAGAATGAATTGGGACACTTAGTCCCAAGGTTGGATGCCTAAGTTGAAAGAGTTGACCGGATATTGATTTATGTGTAAATCACTCTGAAATAGGGTTTTAATGGTTCTGATAGCTCCGTAGGGTGATCTTGGACTTAAGAATATGTCTGGTTATTGATTTGGAGGTCCGTAGGTGATTTTGGCTTGAAATGGCGAAAGTTGGAAAAATGGGAGATGGAGAGTTGAGAAGTTTGACCGAGAGTTGACTTTGTGGTTACTGGGCTCATATTTTGGTTCCATAAGTTGGAATAGGTCCGTTGTGTAAATTATGACTTGTGTTCAAAAGTTGATATCAATCGGAGTTGATTTGATAGGTTTCAGCATCGATTGTAGAAGTTGGAATTCATTAGTTTTAATTAGGCTTGAATTGGGGTGCGATACATGTTTTTGATGTTGCTTGATGTGATTTGACACCTCGACTAAGTTCGTATAATATTTTAGTACTTGTTGGTATATTTCATTGAGGTCCCGAGAGCCTCGGGTGGATTTCGGATGGTTAACAGATCGAATTTTGAACTGAAGAAATGGCTGAGGAGTTCTAGACTGGTGCGATCGCACCTGCGAAGGATTTGGTTGTAGGTGTGCAACCGCAGAAGAGAAGGAGGCATCGTGGGAGCGGTTTCAGCTGGGCATGTGAGGCAGCACAGGTTCGAGGTATTTTCCGCACATGCGAGATCGCAGCTATGGAGAATGGAGGCGCAAGTTCGAGGGCTAAAAAAGGAACCTGGGGGCGAACATGCGAAAGGATGCCCGCAGATGCGGATGCGCATCTGCGCATGAGTGTTCGCAGAAGCAGAAGTGGTCAGGAGGCTGTGGAATCACATAAGCGAAGAGGACTCCACAAAAGCAGAACCGCATAAACGATTAAGTGGCTTCGCAGGTGCGAATTTCCTGGGCAGATTATATTTTGAAGGGTTTCCGAGACTTTCTCATTTTTGGACTTTTGAAGCTCGGCTAGAGGTTATATTTGGGAGGGGTTTCACGATATTTCTTGATGTAAGTAAATTTTGATCATTTTTAGTCATTAATATTTAATACCCATTGAATTTCCCACCTAGTTTATGTGTTTTTAAGGTAGAATTTTGGGAGTTTTGGACTAGGGATTTGGAGAGTAAGAATTGGGGATTTAAGTGGCGATTTGGTGTCGGATTTGTGTAATTTTGTTATGGTTAGACTCGTGGTTGAATGAGTGTTCGAATTTTGTTAATTTTGTTAGATTCCAAGATGTGGGTCCGGGGTTGACTTTTTGACTTTTGATAAGAACTTAGATTTTTCATGTGGAATTGATTCTTATAGCTTGTGTTGATTGCATTGAGTTGTTTGTGGCTAGATTCGAGACCTTCGGAGACCGATTCGCAAGGCAAGGGCATATTGGAGTAGAGATTTGCACGGTTTCAGGTAAGTAACAATTCTAAACTTGGTTCTGAGGGTATGAATCCCTGAATTTTATGTAATGTGATTGGTTTTGAGGTGACGCAAATGCTAGGTGACAGGATTCTGGGCGTGCACCATAGGAATTATGACTCGGTCAATTTCGTGGAACTGTGTAGTTAATAATCTTGTTATTATCCTTATATTCTCCATGTGTTAGTAAAATTAAGCTGTGATTTATGTTAGAAATCATGTTTAGGCTATATGCTGGTACTGTTGGAACCCACAGAGGTCATGTTGTTGTTGAATTACTTGCTTAACTTTAAATCTTGTACTTAGTCACATCTATCATTTGCATATCATATCTCAGTCTCTGTTGTCACATATTGGTACATTATATCATCATTGATTGGGCTGATTGTCATGATATTCGTGAGCCCTAGAAACTAGAGAGGTTGGTGACTGAATGAGGCACATGGCCTTATTGTGAGGATATTATGGGATCGGACTGCACGCCGCAATATGCTTTATTGATTCATGCCATGATTGGCTTATTTTAGCGCTTGGACAGGATCCACCCTTCCGGTGTCTGACTTACCAGCAGTGAGTGCAGGTACCTACTGAGTGCGAGTGCCAAGCGCCAGTATGAGTGCTAGTGTCGAGTTCGAGTGCAGAGCGATTGGGAGGGATGAGTGATTGTGAGGACTGAGTGATTGTGAGGATTGAGTGAATGGGAGGACTGAGTGAATTGATACTTCGAGAATATGCATATGATTTTATCACTGCATTGCATTACAGTTGGCATGTATAATTGACATGTATTGATATAGATGTATCATTCCTCATTTTAGTTACCCTTGACATATTTTATCTGTTTTGAGCATAAACTGTTGAACTTGAAAGCATGTCTACAATTTGGTACTGTTATTTATGTATTTGGACGGTACCTATTGAGCTCTTCACTACTTTCAGCCCAAGGTTAGTCTTGTTACTTATTGAGTATATTTGGTTGATTATACTCATACTACACTTTGCACTTCGTCTGCAGATCCAGGTACTTCCGGATATGGTGGTTACTGATTTTGTAGCTTTATCAGTTCGGAGATTCTCAAGGTAGCTGCTTCGCGTCCGCAGACCTTGACTGTCCTCCTTTATCTTTTAGTTTTATTTATGTTGTTCTACCTTCCTAGACAGTGTTTCAGCAGTCAGACCAAGTTATTATATAGATACTTATGTACCCCGTGAGACCCAGATTTTGAGGAAGTATTGTATTGAGTCGCGGTACATTCGTATCTGAATTTATGAGATTTTTACTCTTAAACTTATTTTGTTATGTTTTCAAATTTAAAGATGCGTGGTTTATTATGATTGTCAGCTTGCCTAGTATTACGATAGGTTCCATCACGACATGTGATATTTGGGTTGTGACAAGTTGGTATCAAAACCTAGGTTACATAGGTCTCATGAGTCATGAGCGGGTTCAGTAGAGTATTGTGGATTGGTACGGAGACGTCTATACTTATCTTCGAGAGTTTGCCGAACCATTAGGAAAACTTGACTTTCATGTGTTCTTTTCTTGCGAATTTGTTGATTCCTGAAACTAAACTTATGTTATTCTATTCTCTCACAGATGGTGAGGATACGTGCTACCAGACCATGCGGATCACCACCACTACCACCAGCTAGGGCCACGAGAGGCCGGGGCCGCAGAAGAGCCCGAGGTGCAGCTAGAGCAGCACCTGCAGACCCACTAATTGCTCCAACTCAGGAGCAGATTCCAGATGTGGTTGAGCAGGTGGGACCAACTCAGGCACCAGCTGTACCCATTGTGATTACGGGCCTTCTGGAGGCTCTGACCCAGATATTGACTGTTTGCACTAGCCTTGCTCAGGCGGTTTCAGCTTCGGCCGCGCCAGCCACTTCTCAGGCCGGGGGAGGTGCTCAGACTCCCGCCGCCCGTACTTCAGAGCAAGTAATGCAGGGACTTCAGACACTGGGGGTATTACCAGCCCAGCCGGTTGCAGTTGCTCAGGCCCAGGTGGGTCCCATTATGAGTGATGAGGAGCATAAGAGACTATAGAGGTCTGGGACGCTCAAGCCTCCAACATTCAGTGGGGTTGAGTCAGAGGATGCTCATGACTTCTTTGATAGGTGCCAGCGGATTCTTCGCATGGCGGGTATCCCGGAGACTAGTGGGGTCTCATTTACTACTTTTCAATTGACGGGGTGTGAACAAGTAATGTTTTACCGCACCCGAATGCGATATTGTTTTACTGTAAATATTTGGTCTAATCTTGATATTGTAAACTTTTAACTTACTTTTATAGGTTTTATTTGAGAAAAATTTAAAACTACAAAAAAATTACATGTTCTTAGAGTATATGTTTTGTTCCTATTTTTAAATCGAAGAAAAGTTACAAAAACAAATATGTTTTTTTTAAAATTAGGATCTTAATAAGTAATCTAGTAACTTTTAATCTATTTTTAGTGTCATTTAAATCATAATCGAAGTATATATTTGTATTAGTCTAAAAATAGGTAATTAATGTTCTTGTCTTTATATTTTCTTTTCATTCTTTGAATAAAAAAATATATATATGGAGAAAAGATCCTAATCACTAATCACTAATCCCAAATCTTTAACCTCACAAAAATCCCCCAAGTATCATGTCTCTCATCCCACACTTCCTCACATTCAGGTCACTCTCTCTCACACACACACACGATCTCACCAACACTCATTTCTTTGAATGCATAATCTCGTTCATTTATATAGAGGCACAAAAGAGAGGAGTATTAGAGGCGATCGGACAACAAAAAAATCAGCAACTAAGAAAAACTAGCATTGTTCTTTTAGAGTGAAAATTACTTGGAGATAAACTGTTTGGTGGACTTATTAGGTTCGGAGTCAAAAATTGAAGTATCTTTCGTGGTTTTAAGTTCGCGGGTTCAACTCAACAGATTGTAAATATTTTTTTATTGTGAAATCTTACAAAAAAGGTAACACTCAATCTCCTCTGTATACTTTAAACATGATATATGAGATCTATGTCTTCTTAAAGTCTGAAAATTTCCTTTAATTCGTTTGTAAGTTTTTTGTTAGAATGATTTTTTATTTTTTTGCCATTTTTTCTTTTTCTCGAGTAAGATAGAGAAAGGTGGCTACGGTTTGTTATTCCTCTTTGTATGCAATATTTAATATATTAGAAACACATTTATACTAATTCATGAATTTGGAGGCAAGATATAACGAGAGTTAGCATGTTATTCTTAATTAGTTAAATCTATATAGTTTGTAAAGCTCGGTCTTGTTTTGAATTAGTAAATCCAATTTGGGTGATGGTATTAATCAATTTTATTAGATTGGTCAAATTATTTTAATAAGGTAGTGAATTAGTCAAATGACTTTTATCAATCAAGTTTAGTAGGCTGGCAATTGTTTAAGAATTCCGTTGGTAAATCTATTAAGTTTGGTCATGTTATTTAATATATTTATTTTTACATCTTCTGGATATGGAATTCAACCCTGGTCTCTGTTAAGGCATTGGCTTTTGGAATTAGTTTGTATTGGTAATATACTTATTATCAAATAGATTTAACGAATTAACATATTGAGTCAAAAGATTTTATATTTGATTTTTGACAAACTGATTTTCTTTAGTGCAAGTTTATTTGTTTTAGTCACAGATTGTATTTAGGCTTCAATTTTAGATAAATAACAATTAAATTATTTTTAGAAGAATGTAAGTTCTAAGTTCTATATTTTCCATAATGTTGATATGTAAATTTGGTAGTTGCTTATATTGACGTGTGCCTTTCTAAAAGAATGATTTCATGTCATATTTAATTGCTTCATATTGGTTATCCACTGTTTTTCTTTATGACAGATTAATGATTGAGGATATTTAATTGTTCAAATATTATAGCTTTTTTGGTAAGCCTGCTGCAAGAATTTCCACAAATAAGCTCGAGCACGTACTTGTCACCTCGCATACACGGCCTTCACATGACACAAATTAGCACCAAAGACTCAAATCCTAAGGGGTAGTTCCCCCACACAAAGTTAGGTAAGATACTTACCTCAAAGAAGCTACACAGATACTCTAAAATGACCTTCTCGAGTGAAGCACCCTCCGGACGGCTCAAATCTAGCCAATTTAATTCCCAAATCATAAATAAAACTCACAAGAAAAAACTTTCGGATAATAAAGCTTTAATCTTTAACAAAAAATAAAAAGTCAACCCAAAAGTCAAACCATGGGCATGTACCTCGGAACACCCATTCGATAACGAGTCCAACCATATAAGTATTACCAAATTCCGATACCAATTCGTCTTTCAAATCGTCATTTTATATTTTAAAAGATTTTTACAAAATTTCCTATTTTCCTCAACTTAAACCACTAATTTAATGATAAAAATAAAAATGGAATCATGAATCATAATGAATTCCGAGTGAAGAACACTTACCCCAATGATTTGCTTGAAAACTCATCGAAGAATCGCTCAAATCCGAGGTCTACAACTCACAATATGGTGAGAATGGCTAACCCTCGAATTAGAGTACTTTTTATATTATGACCAGTTATAACACTTCGCAATCGCGAAAAATTACATGCGATCGCGAAGTACAAAAATGAAGTCTACCAAAATAACCCTACGCGAAAGCGAACAAACACATGTGAACGCAAAACCTAGCGACCTCCTAATACGCGATCGCGGACCCGATGATGCGAAAGCGGAGAACAAATTCTCGATGTCCTTTCCAGCTCCAACTCTACGCGAACGCGGAATAAGCATCGCGAACGCAGACATAAACCAACTGGACCTTACGCGATCGCGTGAAAAATGTCTCGAACACGATGAACAAAAACACTGAGTTCCCAGAATCACTTTGCGATCGTAGCTTCATCTTTGCAACCGCGAAGAGCAACAACCACACCAGAAACCAGCAACTCTAAAGCATGAAGAAATGGCCCGTAGCCATTCTGAAACACACCCGAGGCCCCCTGGAGCTCAACTAAATATACCAACACATCATAAAACACGATACAAACTTAGTCGAGACCTCAAATCACATCAAACAATTCCAAAACTACAAATAGCACCTCGAATCGAACTCATGAATTTTCAAATCATCCAACTTCCAAAACTCGCGCCGAAACATATCAAATTAACCCTGAATGACGTCAAATTTTGCAGGCAAGTTTCAAATGATATAACAGAGCTAATCCAATTCTCGTAATAGCATTCCGACCCCGATATTACCAAAGGCAACTCTCGGTCAAACCTCTCAACCTTCCAAAACTTCAACTTTCCAATTTTTTTCTGAAATACTTCGAATTACCCTACGGACCTCCAAATTCAAATCCGGATGCACGCCTAAGTCCAAAATCATCATACAAAGTTATTGGAATCATCAAAACGTCATTTTGAAGTCGTCTACACAAAAGTCAAATTTCGGTCAACTCTTACCGCTTAAGCTTCTAAAACAAGAATCCTTCTTCCAAATTGATCCCAAATCATTCGAAAACCGAACTCAACCATACACGCAAGTCATAACACATAATACAAAGCTGCTCGAGACCTTAAGCCAGTGAATAGGACGTTAATTTTCAAAATGATCATTCGGGTCGTTACAGGTGGTTGGTTTGTTGTTTACACTGGCGACTCACCCTTCAACACGAGATCACAAGGAAAAAGTAGAATGGAAAACAACAGTGAGAATGAGTTAGATAATGATGATGTCCATGGACAATT
This sequence comes from Nicotiana otophora, assembly GCA_000715115.1. Taxonomy (NCBI): domain Eukaryota; kingdom Viridiplantae; phylum Streptophyta; class Magnoliopsida; order Solanales; family Solanaceae; genus Nicotiana; species Nicotiana otophora. The sequence goes on along the minus strand of AWOL01S0058539.1, from coordinate 48,644 downwards.
GGTCGAACAAGTTTCGGGATTTGTTGAAGAAGTAAGAGTGTTGAAGCAACAATTGGCAAAGACGTATTAAGCCTGGGTTAATGGATAGGCTCCACCTCCACTACCCATACGGCCTTCATATAATCTTCATAATGTGTCAGTAGCAACTCAAGTTCCCATCTCCATAACAAGTAACCCATTGTACCAACCTGGATTCAGTATGAATATTAACCTTCCCACTATTCCAAGTACCTCCATTCCACATCCTCAAACCGCACCCCTCAGAAATGACCAACCTACTTTACCTATTGTCCATACTTTTACTGTTCCGCAGCCGGCTCTTACTCAAAAGTCCAAAATAGATCCACATGTCAATGATCATGATGCCCAACATTACTCTCCGTAATTGACTTTCAAGGTTCCAGATTCATACAAGCATACTCCTCAGAACGTGTTCCCAATTGAGATTGAAAAGCCCGACAAGAATATGGAACAAGAGGAAATAACTAGAAAACTGAAGAGCTTGGAATAAACCATGAGAAACATACAGGGCTTAGGAGGCCACAAGAGTGTTTCTTTCAATGATCTATACATGTTCCCCCATGTTCCTTTGCCACCTGGCATCAAGAAACCCCAAGTTTTGCAAGTATGAAGGGCATGGTGATCTTATGGACCTTTTGAAGAGGTATTGTAACCAATTGAGAGGAGCATGAGGCAAAGAGGAATTAATCATGGCTTAGTTTGGGGAAAGTTTGATAGGAATTGCTTCAGAATGGTTCATAGATCAAGACATCTCTCACTGTCATGTTTGGAACGACATGGCTCAAGATTTTGTCCAACAGTTTTAGTACAATATTGATATAGCACCAGATCGCTCCTCTCTCGTAAACATAAAGAAGAAACCAACAGAAACACTTCAGAGAATATGCAATCAAGTGGAGGGAGCAGGTTGCTAGGGTCAAACCACCAATGAAAGAGGCAGAAATGATTGACTATTTTCTCCAAGCGTAGGATTCTGATTACCTCTATTACATGTTAGCCACCATTGGCAAACCTTTTGCTGAGGCGATTGATATTGGAGAAATAGTTGATAACGGCATGAAGACGGGAAGAATATTGAGTCAGGCTGCCTTCAAAGCCACATCTCAGGCCATCCAAAATGGGTTGGGGGGTTTGGCAAACAAAAACAAGAGAGAACATGGAGCCATGATGGCTTCAAGCTTGAGGGAGGCCCACAGGTCATTCCGCCAATCATATATGCCGCCCATAACTTCACAACATTACTACCCGCATCATGATGCTGCATATGCCATGGCACCACCTTACTATGCGGTGATGAACGCACAACCTTACACGCGGCCACAAAATCACACCCAAAGCCGAGCTCCACCTCCCAGAAATGCTCGTCCAAGAGAGCCTCCCAGAAGGAATCAATTCACCCCTATTGGTGAATTGTATTTCAATTTATTCCAAAAGCTAACCAGGCTAGGTCTGTTGTAGACAGTGTCCCCGAACCGGCAAAACTCTGAGTCCCCCTCACACCAAGATGATGCTAGATGTGAATACCATTCTGGAGCAGTGGGACATGATACTGAGGACTGTTGGACTCTCAAAATAGCAGTGGAGGACCTCATTGAGGTCAAGGCAATAGTTCTTAGGGAAGAAGAGGCCCCTAATATGACAAACAATCCTTTGCCTGCTCACAATAATGGGCCGGTCATTGGAATGATCTGTGATAATGGGGAGTTTGATCCGGCACTGAAATCCATTGTAGCCATTGTCATGACAGAAGAGAAACCTAAAACATTCACCAAGCCATACGAAGTTCTCTATCAAACAAGAATCTCGGTAGTCGGTTTTGCTATTCTTTCTACGTTCGAATTATTTCAGGGTGTAATCCGGATATTTTACTTTATTGTCTTACTTTCTGATGTAAACCCTTCTATCTTAAAATAAAAATAAATGAAATCAATATTTCTTCGTCCATGAATGTCTCTTTTCTTAATCTTTTCCCTTTCTTATTCTCTTCTCAGTTCTGTTAATGCAGATCTTAATAACATAACATGCTTGCAGACTTCATGCCTAGATCCTATAACATGCTTCCTTTAATTGTTAGAATTTTTTTTTCATCTCTTCTTTTTCTCTGGTAAGAGAGAGAAAGGTGAATACAGTTTGTTATTCCTCTTTGTATACAATATTTAATATATTAGAAATACTTTTATACTAATTCATGAATTTGGAGGCAAGATATAATGAGAGTTAGCATGTTATTCGTAATTAGTTAAGTCTATATAGTTTGTAAAGCTCGGTCTTGTTTTAAATTAGTAAGTCCAATTTAGGGTGGTGGTATTAAACAATATTAATAGATTGGTCAAATTATTTTAATAAGGTAGTGAATTGGTCAAATGACTTTTATCAAGCAAGTTTTGTAGGCTGGCAATTTTTTAAGAATTCCGTTGGTAAATCTATTAAGTTTGGTCATGTTATTTAATACATTTATTTTTACATCTTCTGGATATGAAATTCAACCTTGGTCTCTGTTAAGGCATTGATTTTTGGAATTAGTTTGTATTTGTAATATACTTATTGTCAAATAGATTTAACGAATTAAAATATTGAGTCACAGGATTTTATATTTGAATTTTCACGAACTGATTGTATTCTTTAGTGCAAGTTTATTTGTTTTAGTCACAGATTGTATATTTTAGATAAATAGCAGTTAATATGTTTTTAGAAGAATGTAAGTTTTAAGTTCTATATTTTCCATAATGTTGATATGTAAATTTGGTAGTTGCTTATATTGACGTGTGCATTTGTAAAAGAACGATTTCATGTCATATTTAATTGTTTTATATTGGTTATCCACTGTTTTGCTTTATGACAGATTAATGGTTGAGGATATTTAATTGTTCAAATATTATAGCTTGTTTGGTAAGCCCGTTGCAACAAGAAAAATAATTAGAGTGGTAAGAACAAAATAATTTTAAGGGAGCGAAATGAGCCATGAACTAATTCAAGACTCGTTCCAACAAGTAAAAGAAAACAAAAATACAAATATATATCTTGAATCTAAAAGAGACAAAATAATTGAAATACTTTAAAACGCTAGAAACTTTTTAGATGTACTTTAAGTATTAGCCCATGTGTTCATACCCGAACCTTGGATTTATATGTTAAGTAATAAAAGGATCATGGACGCATTCCCGCATCTTGATACCTTTAAATTTAAAATAATTATGTTTTGACCAGGTATACATTCCGTACCTTGGTTTAACATTAAATTTCAAAGAAGTACCTTGTGTGCATACCGCATCTAGGTCAAAACAATTAATAAAATATAATAATTAATTAAGTGGTTATAGCCAAATCATAATCAATAAAATATAAGAATAGTCAAGAACTGATTTAAGCCGGACATTAGTCAATAGAAGCGACCATGTTAGAACCACGGGACTCGAGGGGTATCTTACACCTTCCCCCTCAATCAACAGAGTTCCTTACTCAGTCTTCTATTTTCATAGACCATGAATAAGGAGTCAAACCTTCACTTTGATGAGGGATTCAAATAAAAGGTGACTTTGAATACCAAAACTCAATTCCAAGTGGAGACCCCAAATAATAAATAATCCCTTTTCAAAATGTCACTTTAATTGAAAAAACTATTCTAACTCAAACTCGTAATTGGGTTGTGTGGGAAAAAAGAGGTGTGACATGGGGGTAGCCTTTAGATGGTGGCAGGATTATGAGCGGAGCATGCCAGCTGATGTTGCACCACCTTCATGGCACGAGTTCTTCGTTCTCTTCTTGGAGAAGTTTGTGCCACCGACCCGTAGAGAGGAGTTTCGTAGGCAGTTTGAGCAGCTATGCCAGGAGGGTATGTCCGTGACCCAGTACGAGATGATATTTTTAGAGTTGGCTTGTCACGTGATCTGGTTGGTTCCCATAGAGAGGGAGAGGATTAGGAGGTTCATTGATGTCCTCAGCTATCAGTTGTGTTTTGTTATGACTCAGAAGAATGCATCAGATGCTAGGTTTGACGAGGTGATTGGTATCGCTCAACAGTTAGAGCTGGTCTGTGGTCAGGAGCATGAGGAGAGGGAGGCCGAGAGGCCTCATGCTTTGGGTGTTTTCAGCGGTGTTCCTTCTGGGGGCAGTCCTACCACAACAGAGGTCATCTTTATAGGACCACTCATATGGATCATCAGGTTCATCATGATGCATCAGTTAACCATGGTTTATACAGGGCTCATCCGGGTCAATCATCTCTCAGTGCTCTCCCAGCTCAGAGTTCATCCCGTGCTCCATTAGTTTAGGGTTCATCTGTACCAGGTCCTTCTAGCAGTTATTCTGGTTCTCGGGGCTGGATTCAGTCCCCACCACCAACGGGGAGTTGCTCTCGAGTGCAGGGAGTTTGGGCATGTGTAGATGCAGTGTACCCATCTCTTTGGAGATCCAGTTCAGCAGAGGGGTCAGGCAGCGACTTCTGCATCAGTTACTTCATCACCCGCACAGCCAGCTTGGGTGGGGCTCAGGTAGCTAGAGGTCACCCTAGAGGGGGAGGCCGATCAGGTGGCGGCCAGGCTCGATTTTATGCTAGTCCTACCCGGCCAGAGACCGTTGCTTCAGATGTAGTGATCACATGTATTGTTTCAGTGTTCCACAAAGATTCTTCCACATTATTTGACCTTGGTTCTACTTATTCCTTTGTATCATGTTATTTTACTCGTTATTTGGATATGCCTCGTGAGTCCTTAGTTTCACCTGTTCATGTATCTACGCCAGTGGGCGATACTATTATTATAGACCGTGTCTATCGGTCGTGTGCGGTGACCATTGGAGGATTGGAGACTAGAGTCGATCTCCTATTACTTAGAATGGTTGCTTTCGATGTACTTTTGGGTATGGATTAGTTGTCTCCATGTCATGCTATTCTATATTGTCATCCTAACACTGTGACGTTGGCGATGCCGGGGTTGCCAAGGAACGAGTTGAGAGATTCTCTGGATTATGTTTCCATCAGGGTGATTTCATATATGAAGGCCCAACGGATGGTTGGGAAAGGGTGTTTGTCATATTTGGCCTTTGTGAGAGATGTTGGTATTGATACTCCTACTATTGATTCTGTTCCGCTTGTGCAAAACTTTCCGGATGTGGTTCCTGCAGACCTGCGCGGCATGCCAACCGATAGGGATATTGATTTTGGTATAGAATTGGTGTCGGGCACTCAGTCCATTTCGATTCCTCCGTATCGTATGGAACTAGTATAGTTGAAGAAATTGAAAGAGCAGCTTCAGGAGCTTCTTGATAAGTTGTTTACTAGGCCTAGTGTGTCGTCTTGGGGTGCACCGATTCTGTTTGTGAAGAAAAAGGATGGTACTATGTGGATGTGCATCGATTATAGGAAGTTGAACAACGTTACAATCAAGAACAAGTATCCTTTGGCGCACATGATGATCTATTTGACCAGCTTCAGGGAGCTAGAGTGTTCTCTAAGATTGATTTGAGGTTTGGGTATCACCAGTTAAAGATTTGAGACTCGGATATTCTAAAGACGACAGTTAGGACTCGCTATGGTCACTATGAGTTCCTTGTGATGTCATTTGGGCTGACTAACACTCCAGCAGCATTCATGCATCTTATGAATAGTGTATTTCAGCCATATCTTGATTCGTTTGTCATAGTATTCATTGATGATATCCTGGTGTATCCACGTAGCCAGGTGGAGCATGCCCAGCATTTGAGGATTGTACTAAAGAGATTGAGGGGGGGGAAGCTTTATGCCAAGTTCTCCAAGTGTGAATTTTGGCTTAGTTCGGTGTTGTTCTTGGGGCATGTGCTGTCCTGTGAAGGGATTAAGGTGGATCCAAAGAAGATAGAGGCGGTTCAGAGTTGGCCCAGGCCATCTTCAGCTACTAAGATTCGAAGTTTTCTTAGCTTGGCCGGATATTATCTTTGCTTCGTGGAGGATTTCTCGCCCATTGTAGCGCCTTTGACCAGGTTGACCCAGAGAGGTTCTCCATTCAGGTGGTCGGATGAGTGTGAGGGGAGCTTTTAGAAGCTCAAGACTACCTTGACCACAACTCTCATTCTAGCTTTACCTTCAGTGTCAGGCTCTTATATAGTGTATTGTGATGCTTCTCGAATTGGTATTGGGTGTGTTTTGATGCAGAAGGGTAGATTGATTGCTTATGCTTCGCTGGTTGAGGTCTCATGAGAAGGACTACCCTGTTCATGATTTGGAATTAGCATCCGTCGTTCATGCATTGAAAATTTGGAGGTATTATCTCTACGATGTGTCTTGTAAGGTATGATATTATCATTTGGTATCATCCTAGAAAGGCCAATGTAGTGGCCGATGCCTTGAGTAGAAAGGCGGTGAGTATGGGTGGCCTTGCATTTATTCCTGTTGGTGAGAGACCGCTTGCATCAGATGTTCATGCCTTGGCCAATCAATTCATGAGGTTAGATGTTTCAAAGCCCAGTCAGATTTTAGCTTGTGTTGTTTCTCAGTCTTCCTTATATGATCGCATAAGAGAGCGTCAGTATGATGATCCCTATTTGCTTGTCCTCAAGGACACGGTTCAGCACGATGATGCCAATGAGGTTACTATTGGGGATGAATGGGTGTTACGGATGCAGGGTCGGATTTGTGTGCCTAATATGGATGGGTTACGGGAGTTGATTCTTGAGTAGGCCCACAGTTCGCGGTATTCTATTTATCTGGGTGCCGCAAAGATGTATCAGGAGTTGAGGCAACACTATTGGTGGAGGAGGATGAAGAAAGACATAGCGGGGTTTGTAGCTCGGTGCTTAAATTATCAGCAGGTGAAGTACGAGCATCATAGACTGGGAGGAGAGCTACAGAGGCTTGAGATTCTGGAGTGGAAATTGGAGCTTATCACCATGGACTTCGTAGTTGGGCTCCTACGAACTTCGAGGAAGTTTGATGCTATTTGGGTGATTGTGGATCATCTGACCAAGTCTGCGCATTTCATTCCAGTTGGGACTACTTATTTTTCAGAGCGGTTGGCTGAGATCTACATCTGCAAGATTGTTCGCCTTCACAAGGTGCCGATGTCTATCATTTCAGATCGGGGCACGTAGTTTACATCGCAATTTTGGAGGGCAATGAAGCAAAAGTTAGGCACGCAGGTTAGGTTGAGTACAACATTCTACCCTCAAACAGACGTACAATCTGAGTGCACTATTCAGATATTGGAGGATATGTTATGTTCTTGTGTCATGGATTTCAGGAGTTCTTAGGATCAGTTTCTGCCGCTTGCTTTGCTTAAAACAACTGCTACCAATCGAGCATTCAGATGGCTTCGTATGAGGCTTTGTATGGGAGATGGTGTCGGTCTCCGGTGGGTTGGTTTGAGCCGAGTGAGGCTAGGCTATTTGGTACTAACTTGGTTCAGGATGATTTGGACAAGGTTACATTGATTCGGGATCGGCTTCGCACGGCGCAGTCTAGACAGAAGAGTTACGCCGATCGGACAGTTCGTAAGTGTCTTGACTAACTCTGTGTGGGGGGAATTATCCCTTAGGATTGGTGTTGTTTTGTGTTAATTGTGATATGTGGAAGCCGTGTATGCAAGGTGACAAGTGTGTACACGGGCTAAATGTGGTAATTGATCGATTTTATCTATGTAGATTCCTTTCATTCCTTTAATTGAGTTTCCACAAAATGTTATATTCATCATCATTAGTCCATCTTTACATGCTTTACTTGACATCGTTAATACTTGTCGTATCTCTTACTTGCTAATTGTCTTTACTTTTTTAGTTGAAATTATTGTTCTCTCTATTCCTTATTCCTTATTTAACCGTTGAAGTTCCTTTACTTGATGTTGATATTCTTGAAATATCTTATTGTTGAATTTGGTGCTGAAGTTATAAAGGTCGTAATTTACATTGAGGCAAAGTTGTTGAAATAGCATTTTGTTGAGTTATTCACTTTCGGTTGCTATTGCTGAGAGTCTTGTGCATATTGTGGTTGACCCATGGGCTACTTATTGTGGAAACGCTATTATTGTTGACTTCGTTGGCAAGTTGTGATATTGGGCACTTGAGGTGCGATTTGTGATACGTTTTGATATTCATACGCATGCGGTTGTGTAAGGATTGGGGTTGAAACACATGTGGTGAGATAAGGAGTGCTTGATACGCGTGTTGGTAGTAGGGGAACTACTTGAAGCCACGCGGTGTGATAAGGTGGGATAAAATGCAAGTAGCTATATTGGGAAAATGATTTTCAAAACTAAATGCATTGCTCCCGCGGTGATATAAGAAACGATAGTGATTTTATTTGTGAAACGAGACTACGAGGAGGTACCTCGGTAGTGATTCTTGTTGATACCTTTCAATTACATCACTTATGTTTTCTTGCATTGTTCCATGGGCATTTTATTCTTTGTTTTCTTCTGTGATGTCTTATTTGCCTTTGTTCAGTGTAGCTATTCTTGTTATAATTCTTCATTGTATCATTTCCATTGTTTTCCATTATCATGTTGTCATATATACCTGTTCAATCTCTTATAATTCTTCTGTACATCATTTTGTGTAGATTCAGGTACCTCTTACCAGCTTAGGCACCAGTAAGTCGAGCTCGAATTTGGAGACTTTAAGGTATACCTGCCGGCGTCTGCAGGCCTCAGAGTCACCCTCTAGCTAGTTCTATTTCATTTTCCTTTTTTATAGATATTGTTGTATAAGGATGTTCAGTATACTCTTGTAGAGCTTGTGACTTGGTATCACTGGATTTTGGGAGTTTTGTTCTATTGAGTTGCGAAGTTCTTTTATGATTGTTATTGAGTTATTTGAAAGTTTTTATCATTTCTCAGTTAAACTCTATATGTATATTAGGCTTACCTAGTCTTAGATACTATATGCCATCACGACATCATATTGAGGAAAATTCGGGTTGTGACAAGTTGGTATCAGAGCTCTAGGTTCACAGATGTTACGAGTCACAAGCAGGTTTAGTAGAGTCTCGTGGAACGATATGGAGACATTTGTACTTATCTTCGAGAGACTATGGAACTGTTAGGAAACTTCACTTATTTGATCCCTTATTGTGCGAATTTGTTTACTTCAAAATTCTAAATCTTGTCTTTCTATTCTCTCACGGATGGTGAGGACACGCATCGCTAGATCCGACGATCAGACAGTCACGCCCCCTACTAGAGCCGCGAGAGGCCAAGGCTGAGGAAGAGGCCAAGGGAGGCACGTGGTGCAGCTAAAGCACCTGCCCGAGCTGCGACAGACGAGCCACCAGTAGCTCCAGTTGAGGGGCAGACACCTGATGCACCTATTGCTACCCCTGCACTTCAAGAGACTCTCGCCCAGTTCTTGAGCATATTTGTTACCCTAGCTCAGGAGGGGTTCATTTCACTTGCACCGACCATCTCTCAGGTTGGGGAAGGAGCACATACTCCCGCAGCCCGTACTTTAGAGCAGCGGGTCTATGTTGACAAGGTCCCAGAGGTTATACTAGTGCAGCCAGCTGTCCTAGTTCAATCTGATGTTAGGGTAGCAGCATCTGAGGAGGAGCAATTCAGACTCAAGAGGTACAAGAAGTACCATCCTCCTACTTTCAGCGGCCTAGCTATAGAGGACGCACAGGTGTTTCTGGAGAAGTGCCACCGTCCAGCGGGGTTGCTTTCACTACTTTCCAACTGTCAGGACCAGCATGCCATTTTTTCGTTCTTCTTAGGAAGTTAGCCCCACCGAGGTAGCTTCACTCACATGGGCTCACTTTTCAGTGATGTTCTTGAGAGAGTTTGTTCCCCAGAACCTATGGTATGCATGGCGTGCAGAGTTTGACCCATTGTGCTAAGGTTCTATGACTGTACCAAAGTATGCTGTCAGGTTCAATGAGTTGCCCATACATGCACCTGCCTTAGTTTCCACAGTCATAGAGCGAGTCTGTCTATTTATCGAAGGGCTCAACCATGGTATTAGATTCAGCATGGCTCAAGAGTTAGATACGGATACTCTATATCAGCAGGTGATTGAGATCGTATGAAAATTGGAGGGTATGAGGGGCCGGGAGAGAGAGGACTAGGAGGCTAAGAGGCCTCGAGATTCTGGCACATATAGTGATGCCGGTGCCACAGTTGTAGCCCGTCATGGTAGAGGTAATATGAGTCGTCCAGTTCATTCAGCAATTCAAGCTTCTAGTGGGATTCCGGGTACTCCTAGGTCTCAGGTTGCCAATTATGCACCACCGCTATCTAGTGCAACTGCTGCATGGGGTACTTTCAACGGTCAGTCTAGCCGACCAGGCCCGAGCCAATTTCAGCAGCCACGTCCACCGAGAGCATTTTTGAGTGTGGTGATACTCGTCATATAGTGAGGGATAACCCCAAACTCATGAGGGGTGCACCTCCACAGACTACTCATGCTCCACGTATTCCACAGGGTCCCCAGACATGTTAGACCATAGTTATCGCACCAGTTGCCACTCTACCTGCTCAGCCAGCTAGAAGTGGAGGTCAGGCGGATGGTGGTCTCCCTAGAGAGGGAGGCCAGGCCAGATGTTATGCTCTTCCAAGTAGGACGAAGGCAGTTGCATCAGACGCAGTTATCAAGGGTATTATTTCGGTTTGTCATAGAGATGCAACAGTATTATTTGATCCAGGCTCCACTTATTCATATGTATCATCTTACTTTGCATCGTATTTGGATATATTCCCTGATTCTTTAAGTTCTCCTATCTATGTGTCCACGCATGTGGGAGATTCCATTGTTGTTGATCTATTGTTGCTCAGTATGGTAGAATTTGATGTTATTTTTGGCATGGACTGATTGTCTCCCTATCATACTATTCTTGATTGTCACGCCAAGATGGTGGAATTGACTATGCCAGGTTTGCCACGATTGGAGTGGAGAGGTACTTTGGATTATATTCCTAGCAGGGTGGAGTCTTTCCTTAAGGCACAACAGATGTTTGGGAAGGGGTGTGAGGCATATCTAGCCTTTTGTGAGAGATGTCGGTGTTGATACTCCTACCGTTGAGTCAGTTCCAATAGTGAGAGACTATCCAGATGTATTTCTGACAGATCTTCCGGGCATGCTGCCTGATAAGAATATCGATTTTGGTATTTACTTATTGCCGGGCACTCAACCCATTTTTATTCCACCATATCGTATGGCCCAGCAGAGTTTAAGGAGTTAAGGGAACGGTTGCAAGATTTACTTGATAAGGGCTTCGTCTGGCCTAGTGTGTCAGCTTGGGGTGCTCCGATCTTGTTTGTATAGAAGAAGGATGGTTCTATGTGCCTGTGTATTGATTATTGGCAGTTGAACAAGGTTATAGTGAAGAACAGGTATCCATTGCCATGCATTGATGACCTATTTTATCAGCTACAGGGTGCTAGAGTATTCTCAAAGATTGATTTGCGGTCAGATTATCACCAGCTAATGATTCAGTATTCAGATATTTTGAAGACTGCCTTCAGGACTCGGTATGGTCATTACGAGTTCCTTCTGATGTCATTTGGGCTGACCAACGCCCAAGCATCATTCATGCACTTGAGGAACAGTGTATTCTAGCCCTATCTTGACTCATTCATTATTGTGTTTATTGAAGATATCTTGGTGTACTCCCGGAGCCGGGAGGATCATGAGAAGCACCTGAGGATCGTGCTCCAGACCTCAAGGGAAAATACGTTATATGCAAAGTTTTCAGTGTGTGAATTCTGGCTTGATTCAAGTCATTTCTTGGTCATGTGGTGTAGAATGAGGGGATCAAGGTAGATCCGAAGAAGATTGAAGCAGTGCAGAATTGGCCCAGACCGTCGTCAACTACTGAGATTCGGAGTTTTCTTGGTTTGTCAGGGTATTACCATCGTTTCGTATAGGGTTTCTCATCTATTGCTGCACCTTTGACCAGATTGACCTAGAAGGGTGCTCCGCTCAAATGGATCAAGGAGTAAAAGGAGAGTTTTCAAAAGCTCAAGACTTCTTTGACTATAGCCCCAATGTTGGTGTTGCCTACGGGTTCGGGGTCTTACACTGTGTACTGTGATGCATCACGTGTTGGCCTCGGCGCGGTGTTTATGAAAGACAGTAGGGTGATTGCCTACAAGTCTAGATAGCTGAAGGTGCATGAGAAGAATTATCCTGTCCACGGCCTGGAATTAGTAGCTATTATTCATGCCTTGAAAATTTGATGGCACGATTTGTTAGGTGTCCCTTGTGAGGTCTATACTGACCACCGAAGTCTACAACATCTGTTCAAACAGAAGGATCATAACTTGCGGTAACGGAGGTGGCTAGAGTTGCTTAGGGACTATGATATAACCATTTTATATCATCGGGGGATGGCCAATGAAGTGGCCGATGTCTTGAGTCGAAAGGCGGAGAGCTTGGGCAGTTTGGCATATCTACTGGCAAAGGAGAGGCCATTATCATTGGATGTTCCGGCCTTGGCCAACCAGTTTGTTAGATTGAATGTTTCGGAACCGAGTTGAGTTCTGGCATGTGTGGTTTATCAGTCTTCTCTATATGATCGTATTAGAGAGCGTCAATATGATGACCCTTATTTGCTTGTCCCCAAGGACATAATTTAGCACGACGATGCTGAAGAGGTTACTATTGGGGGTGATGAAGTGTTACGGATGCAGGGCCGGATATGACTTCCCAATTTGGATGGTTTGCGTGAGTTGATTCTTCAAGAGGCCCATAGTTTGCGGTACTCTATTCGTTTGGGTGCCGGTAAGATGTGTCAGGACTTGAGGCAACACTATTGGTGGAGGAGGATAAACAAAGACATAGTGGAGTATGTAGCTCGGTGCCTAAATTGTCAGCAGGTGAAGTATGAGCATCAATGGCCAGGTGGATTGCTTCAGAGGCTTGAGATTCCTGAGTAGAAATGGGAGTGAGTTGCCATGGATTTCGTTGTTGGGCTCCCACAGACTCAGATGAAGTTTGACGCAATATGGGTGATTGTAGATAGGTTGACCAAGTCTGCGCATTTCATTCCGGTAGTGACTACTTATTCTTCAGAGCAATTGGCTCGGGGCTATATTCGTAAGATTGTCCTATTTCATGGCATGTCGATATCCATCATCTCTGAATGAGGTACACAGTTTACATCACGATTCTGGAAGGCTGTACAGTGTGAGTTAGGCACATGGGATGAGTTGAGTACAACATTCCACCCTCAGACAGAAGGACAGTCCGAGTACACTATTCATATATTAGAGGATATGCTTTGTGCCTGTGTTATAGAGTTCAGGGGTTCTTGGGATAAGTTCTTGCTGCTATGGAGTTTGACTACAACAACAGCTACCAATCGTGTATTTAGATAGATCTGTATGAGGCCGTGTATGGGAGGCAGTGTCGTTCTCCGGTGGCATGGTTTTAGCTAGGCGAGACGAGGCTATTGGTTACTGACTTGGTTCAGGATGCTTTGGAAAAGGTTAAGTTGATTATGAGGTTCGGGAATAAGGGTAAGTCTAGCCCTAGATATATCAGACCTCTTGAGATTCTTGAGAGGATTGGTGATGTGCCCTACAAGCTATCATTAGCACCTAGTCTAGCTGCAGTTCATCCGGTATTCCATGATTCTATGCTCCGAAAGTATTACGGTGATCCGTCTTATGTGTTAGATTTTAGCTCAGTCCAATTAGAGAAGGATTTGTCTTATGTTGAGGAGCCGGTGGCCATTTGGGACAGGCAGGTCCAAAAATTGAGGTCAAAGAGCATTGCTTCAGTGAAGGTTAAGTGCAGGGGCCAACCAGTCGAGGAGGTGACTTGGGAGACCGAGCATGATATGCGTAGCCGTTATCCATATCTTTTCACCACTTTGGGTATGTTTCTATACTCGTTCGAGGACGACCATTTGTTTTAAGAAGGAGAGGATAAAACAATCCAGCCGGTTATTTTGAGTATTTTAGCCTCGATCCCTTATTTATTTCCTCCTCTATATTGTATTATGATGAAAGAGTTGAGCGTAGTTTCTTTTTGTGTATACAACGTCGAAATGGAGTTTTGTTGGTTCCAATAGCTCCGTATGGAGATTTTGGACAAAGGAGCATGTCCGGATATTGATTTGGAGGTCCGTAGGTCGTTTCTGCTTAAATTGGCAAAAGTTAGATAAATTAAGGTTTGGAAATTTGAGAAGTTTGACCGAGAGTTGACTTTATTGATATCGAGGTCATATTTCGATTTCGAAAGTTGGAATAGGTCTGTTGTGTCAATTATGACCTATGTGCAAAATTTGAGGTCAATTAGACTTGTTGTGGTATGATGCAGCGTTAGTTTTGGAAGTTGGATGTTCATAGTTTCAATAGGCTTAAATGAGGTTGTGATTCGAATAATCGATGTTGTTTTATGTGATTGTTTTCCTCGAGTAGGTCCGTTATGTGTTTTAGGATTTGCTGATATATTCAGACAGTGTCCCGGATGTGAGTCGGAATAAAATCGGATCATTTTTGGACTTGGTTGATTTGCTGAAGCTGCTGGTTTTCTGTTCTGGTTTCCTTCAACGCATTCGCGAAGTTTCTCCAGCGATCGCGTAGAGTCCTCAGGTACTGCTGGAATTTTCTCATCGCGTTCACGAATGCAAGGGTGCGATCGTGAAGTTTATTGAGCTTGGTCATCGTGAACGCATTAGGTATATCGCATTCGAGTAAAAGGAAGGTGAGGCGGGGCTGAGTCACGCTTTGTTCATCGCGTTCGCTTGTCCTGGGATGCGGTCGCATAGGTGGGGAAAGATGGTCATCCCATTGCGACTGGCTTCACGCGATCACGAAGAAGGTATTATTGAGCAGGGGAGAATTGTTCTACGCGATCGCGAGTCTTTTTCCGCGATCGCTATAGAGGATGACTGGGCAGCAGTATTAAAATTTCAAAATGAGGGTTTCATCTCATTTCTAATCTTTTGGACCTAGAGAGCTCGATTTATGGCGATGTTTCGAGGGCGTTTCAAAGAAATTATTGGGGTAAGTGAATCTAACTCTGATTTTGATATTATACATGAATCCTTCTTTATTTTTGTCATCTAATTAGAGATTTGAGTTAGGAAAATATAGGGAAAAATTATTAAACTTCTTAGACAAAGTTTTGTGGATTTGAAAGGCGATTTGAAGTTGGATTCAAGTAAATATTGTATGGTTGGACTCATTTTCGAATGGGTATTCGGATTTTATAATTTTGGTCGGGTTCCGAGATGCGAGCCCGGGGTTGACTTTTTGAGTTGACTTTTTATTTTTCTTTAAAGATTGCAACTTTATTGTTCGGAACAGCTTCCTATAGTTTGTATTTATGGTATGAAGTGGTTTTGGCTAGATGCGAGCCGTCCAGAGTTGGATAATCATAGGAAAGGCTTACTAGTGGATTGAGTTAGCATGTTTTAAGGTAAGTATTTTGCCTAACTTTGTGTGGGTGGAATTACCCCTTATGATTGGTGTTGTTTTGTGTTAATTGTGATGCGCGGAAGCGGTGTACGCAAGGTGACGAGTGTGTACACAGGCTAAATGTGGTAATTGACCGGTTTTACCTATGTAGATTCCTTTCATGCCTTTAATCGAGTTGCCATAACATGTTATATTCATCATCATTAGTCCATCTTCACATGCTTTACTTGACATCGTTAATACTTGTCGTATCTCTTGCTTGCTAATTGTCTTTACATGTTTAGTTGAAATTATTGTTCTCTGTATTCCTTATTCCATATTTAACCGTTGAAGTTCCTTTACTTTATATTGATATTCTTGAAATATCTTATTGTTGAATTTGGTGTTGAAGTTATAAAGGTCGTGATTTACATTAAGGCAAAGTTATAAAGTTATTAAAGTACCATTTGGTTGAGTTATTAACTTTCGGTTGCTATTGTTGAGAGTCTTATGCATATTGTGGTTGAGCCATAGGCTATTTATTATGGAAACACTATTATTGTTGACTTCTTTGGCAAGTTGTGATATTGGACACTTGAGGTGCCATTTGTGATATGTTGAGATATTGATACACATGCGGTGGTATAAGGATTGGGGTTGAAACCCATGCGGTGTAATAAGGTGGGGCTTGATACGCGTGTTGGTAGTAGGGAAACTACTTGAAGCCTCGCGGTGTTATAAGGTGGGCTAAAACGCGAGTACCTATTTCGAAAAAATAATTTTCAAAACTAAATGCAATGCTCCCGCGGTGATATAAGAAAAGGTTGTGATTTGATTTGTGAAACGAGACTACGAGGAGGTACCTCGCTAGTGATTCTTCTTGATACCTTTCAATTACATCACTTGTGTTTTGTTGTATTGTTCCCTGGGCATTTTATTCTTTGTTTTCTTCCGTGATGTCTTAATTGCTTTAGTTCAGTGTAGCTATTCTTGTTATAATTCTTCATTGTATCATTTCCATTGTTTTTCATTATCATGTTGTCATATATACCTGTTTAGTCTCTTATTTATTCCAATAGGATCTTGACCGGACCCCGTCACTACTCTATCGAGGTTAGGCTTGATACTTACTGGGCACCGTTGTGGTATAATTATGCTACGCTTCTGCACATCGTTTTGGGCAGATCTAGGTACCTCTTAGCAGCCTAGGCACCAGTGAGTCGAGCTTGGATTTGGAGACTTCAAGATATACCTGACATCGACCGCAAGCCTCAGAGTCACCCTCTATCTAGTTATATTTTATTTTCCATTTTTTTTATGTATATTGTTGTATAGGGATTTCAGTATGCTCTTGTAGAGCTTGTGACTTGGTATCACTGGATTTTGGGAGTTGTGTTATGTTGAGTTGTGGAGTTCTTTTATGATAGTTGTTGAGTTATTTGAAAGTTCTTATCATTTGTCAGTTATACTCTGCATGTATAGTAGGCTTACCTAGTTTTAGAGACTGGGTGCCATCACGACATCCTACGGAGCAAAATTGGGGTCGTGACATAGATCAAACTGTACAGTTAACTTTGAGAATCCTTCACTCAAAATTGGTATTAGGAGTTATGTAATTTACTTATCTTATGCCCTAATACTGTGTAAGACTACGCACAAATCCTTTTCTTGTTTTTGTTTTGTTTTATATATATATATATATATATATATATACACACACACACACACACAACTAGCCCTAGGCACTTTGCCTAGTGGATTTGCTAAAACACACAAATAAGAGTAGATTGACTATGAGAATTTAGGACATGATATGACAATTCAATTAAACCATGGAAAGAGTTTAAGTAGCCTAAACTAGTCGAATACCACATACAACCCGTGTACCCACTCGTCACCTTACGTACACGACTTTCACATAACACAAACGACACAATCAATCCCAAATCCAAAGGGGAAGTTCAACTAGGCCAATTTAACTTTTGGAAATAGCTTATTCCCTACAACTCACCTCCACACGGCTCAAATCTAACCAAAATCGACTTAATATCATCAAACAATGCTAGGGAAATCAATTACAATAGATAAAACTATGATCTTTACCCTTTTCTCAAAAAGTCAACAAAAGTCAACCCGGGGCTCGTCCGGTCAAAACCCGTTTCCAATGGTAGATTCCGACTACCCATGATCCCATGAGTTCATATATGTGATTAGTTTCAAAATTCGAGTCCAAATAGACTCTCAAAACTCAAATTCTTATTTTTCAAAAACGTGACAAAGTTTCACAAATTTTCACTTTGATTCACATGATTTTGATGTTAAAATCTAAGATATAATGATAGAATATAATTGGAAAGAGATTACAATAACTTACCCAAAGTTTGTATGTGAGAATCCCCTCTACTAATCACCTCTTACCGAGTCTACATTTCTAAAATGATAGAATGTTAGATGATATCCGGACTTCCAGCCCTTTTGATCAGTTTTTGATGTCGCAATTGTGACATGGGTTCGCAATTGTGAACCTTCATAATTGCAAAGTATTCCTCGCAAATGTGGCCAATGTTAGTCCTATGCGGAGGTCGCAATTGCGACTCTGGCTTTGCATATGCGATGCATGTCTCCATCGCAAATGCGACTTTTTGTCGCAAATGCGAACTAGCCCTCTACCAGAACTTCTTCGCAATTGTGAGTCAGGTATCGCAATTAGGCCCCCTACTAAGCTCGCAATTGCGAACTTGATGTTTGCAAATGCGCCACCAGAGGCACCAGACACCAAATTGTTCATTTTCAGTTCAAAACCTTCTGAAACATGTCTGAAACTCATCCGAGCCATCGGGGCTCTAAATCAAGCATCCACACAAGTCTAAAAACATCATACGAACTACCTCACGCGATCAAAACACAAAAATAACATCTAAAACTACGAATCGAGCGCTAAAACATATAAACTTTAAAGTAAAGTTCAAGAATCTCTAGAATTACAACTAAATGTCTGAATCCTATCAAATAAACTCCAAATGATACAAAACTTTTCAAACAAGTTCTAAATAGCATAACAGATCTATTCCAAGTCCCAAAATCAAATTTCAAGCTTGATGGCTAAAAGTCAACCTAAGGTCATACTTTTCAACTTCAATTGCCAAATTTTGGCAAAACAACACAGATCAACCCCCTCTTAGAACAAACGTTTGTCCTCGAACATGTATGAGGACATACCTGAAGTGATGAATAAATGAGGATAATGACTCTGTATGTCGTGCTCGGTCTCCCAGGTTGCCTTCTCGATCGGATGACCCCTCCATTAAACCTTCACTAAAGCAATATTCTTTGATCTAAACTTCCGGACCTGTCTGTCCAAGATAGCCATTGGCTCCTCAAAGTAAGTCAGATCCTTTCCAATTCGACTGTGCTGAAGTCTAAAACATGAGACGGATCACCATAATTCTTCCAGAGCATAGAAATATGGAACACCGGATGAACTGCAGATAAACTAGGTGGAAATGCAAGATTGTAGGCCACCTTACCAATCATCTCAAGGATCTCAAAAGGTCCGATATACCCAGGGCTCAACTTGCCATTCTTACCGAACCTCATCACACCCTTCATGGGTGATACCGGAGCAAGACTCGCTCTCCAACCATGAATGCAACCTCACAAACCTTCTGATCTGCAATACACTTCTATCTAGATTGGGTTGTACGCAGCTGATCATCGATCAACTTAGCCTCTCCTAGCTCAAACCAACCAATTGAAGAATGACACCGTCTCCCATACAGGGCCTCATAAGGAGCCATCTGAATACTCGATTCGTAGCATATATTGTATTCAAACTTTGCAAGCGGCAAGAACTGATAATAAGAACCCCCCAAATCCATAACACAAGCACGCAACATATCCTCGAATATTTGAATGGTGCACTCGGACTGTCCGTCCGTCTTGGGGTGAAATGTTGTGCTTAACTTAACATGTGTGCCTAACTCATGCTGCAAAGCTCTCCAGTAACATGATGTGAACTGCATGCCCCGGTCAGAGATAATGGATACCGGCATGCCACGAAGTCGGACAATATCGCGGATATAGATCTGAGCTAGGTGTTTTGAAGAATAGGTTGTCACTATAGAAATAAAATGAGTTGACTTGGTCAACCTATCCATAATCAGCCATACCACATCAAGTTTCTTCTGAGTTCGTGGGAGCCTAACAACGAAATCCATAGTGACACGCTCCCATTTCCACTCAAGAATCTCAAGTCTTTGAAGCAAACCGCCCGGCCTCTTATGCTCGTACTTCACATGCTAATAATTTGGGCACTGAGCTATATACTCCACTATATATTTCATCAATATCCTCCACTAATAGTGTTGTCTCAAGTCATGATATATCTTATCGGCACCCGGATGATTGGAGTACCGCGAACTGTGGGCTTCTTGAAGGATCAACTCACGCAACCCATCCAAAACACACTGTCATCTCCTATAGAAACCTCCTTAGCATCACCGTGTTGTACCGTGTTCTTAAGGACAAGCAAATATGGGTCATCATACTGACGCTCTCTGAAGTGATCATATAAAGAAGACCGAGAAACCACACAAGCAAGAACTCGACCGGGCTCGGAAACATTCAATCTAACAAACTAGTTGGCCAAGGCCTGAACATCCATGGGTAGTGGCCTCTCTCCTGCCGGTAGATATGCTAAACTGGCCAAACTCTCTACCTTTCGACTCAAGGGATCAGCAACCATATTGGCCTTCTCAGGATGATATAGAATAGTGATATCATAGTCTTTAAGCAACTCTAACCATCTCCATTGCCGCATGTTATGATCTTTCTATTTTAACAGAGTTGTAGACTCCGGTGGTCGATAAAGACCTCAGAAAGTACACCATACAAATAGTGTCACCAAATCTTCAAGGCATGAATAATAGCTACCAATTCCAAGTCGTTGACTGGATAATTCTTCTCATGGGTCTTCAACTGTCGAGACGTGTAGGCAATCACCCTACCATCTTGCATCAATATTGCACCAAGGCCAACATGTGACACATCACAATACATAGTGTAAGACCCCTAACTCGTAGGCAATATCATCACTAGGGTTGTAGTCAAAGCAGTCTTGAGCTTTTGAAAACTCGCCTCACATTCCTCTGGACATTTGAAAGGACCACCCTTCTGGGTCAATCTGGTCATACGTGCAACAATAGATGTGAAACCCTCTACGAAACAGTGATAATACCCGGCCAAACTAAGAAAACTCCAAATTTCAGTAGCTGAAGACGGCCTGGGTCAACTCTGAAATGCTTCAATCTTTTTCGGATCTACCTTGATCCCCTTACTCGACACCACATGACCAAAAACACCACTGAATCAAGCCAAAATTCACACTTTGAGAATTTTGCGTATATCTTCTTCGCTCTCAAGGTCTAGAACATGATCCTCAGGTGCTGCTCATGATCTTCCCGGTTGTGGGAGTACACCAAGATATCGTCAATAAATACAATGACGAATGAATCAAGATATGGCTAGAATACACTGTTCATCAGGTGCATAAATGTTGTTGCGGCATTAGTCAGCCCAAATGACATCACAAGGAACTCGTAGTGACCATATCGAGTCCTAAAGGCAGTCTTCGGAATATCTGCATATTGCATCTTTAGCCGATGATAACCTGACCGCAAATCATTCTTTGAGAACACTCTGGCACCCTGTAGTTGATCAAATAAGCCATCAATGCGTGGCAATGGATATATGTTCTTCACGGTAACCCTGTTCAACTGTCGATAATCAATATACATGTGCATATAACTATCCTTCTTCTTTACAAACATGACCCAAGCACCCCACGGTGACACACTAAGCCGAATGAAAATCTTATCAAGCAACTCTTGCAACTGCTCTTTTAACTCCTTAAGATCCGTTGGGGTCGGGCCATACGATATGGTGGAATAGAAATGGGCTGAGCGCCCAACAACATGCCCGGAAGATCTGCTAGAAATACATTTGGAAAGTCTCTCACTAATAAAACTGACTACGCGGTAGGAGTATCAATACTGACATCTCTCACAAAGGCTAGATAAGCATCACACCCTTTCTAAACCATCCGCTGAGACTTTAGAAATGACCCAACTCTACTAGGAACATAATCCAATGCACCCCTGCACTCTAACCGTGGAAAACCTGGCATAGCCAATGTCACAGTCTTGGCATGACAATCTAGAATTAAATGATAGGGCAACAACCAGTGCATGCCCAAGATAACATCAAAGTCTACCAGACTATTCAACAATTGATCAACTGTGGTCTCAAAACCACTGATAACAACTAAACATGACTGATACACAAGGTCCATAACAATAGAATCTCCAACACGCGTGGACACATAAATAGGAGAACTCAAAGAATCATGAAATATATCCAAATACGGAGCAAAGTAAGATGACACATATGAATAAGTGGATCCCGTATCAAATACGATTGATGCATCTCTATCGCAAATCGGAACCATACATGTAATGACTGTGTCTGAAGCGTCTGCCTCTGTCCTACCCAAAAAAGCATAGAATCTGGCCTGGACTCCACCTCTAGGGCGACCTCTACCAATCTGTACCCCACCCCTAACTGTTTGTGCGGGTGGAGCGGCAACTGGGGCAGCAACCATGACCGGAGAAGTCTGTGGACCTGACTGAATCTGTGGAGCCTGAGTAGTCTATGGAGGTGCACCCCTCCTGATTCTGGGGTAGCCTCTAACCATATGACGACTATCACCAAACTCAAAGCAAGCTCTCGGTCAGCGTGGCTTATGGGACTGGCTCTGGCTTGGTCGGCTGGACTGACTGCTAAAGGCACCCCATGCAGGAGGTGCATTAGAAAGTGGCTGAGCAAAATGTGAAATATGAGACCTCAGAATAACCAGAGCACCACTAGAAGCTGGAAGTCCCGAGTGAACTAGATGGCTCACATAGCCTCTGCCATGACGGGCTATAGCTGTAGCGTGACCACCACTATCCTCCAATACCTCGAGGCCTCTTCGCCTTTATGTCCTATCTCTCACAACCCCGCGTACCCTCCATCCTCGGTGCAATCTCTACCACCAGCTGATATGGGGTATCTGTCTCCAACTCTCAAGCCATGTTGAATCTAATACCATATTTGAGCCACTCGATAAATCGACAGACTTGCTCTCTGACTGTAGAAACCAAGGTAGGTCCATGTCTGGACAAATCACTGAATCGGATAGCGTAGTCTAACACTATCATGGTACCCAGGCACAGCTACTCAAACTACACGCGCCATGCATCCCGAAGGGTCTGAGGAACAAACTCTCTCAAGAACAACTCTGAAAACCGAGTCCATATAAGTGAAGCTACATCAGCTGGCCTACACTCCTCGTACACTTGCCACCACTGATACGCTGCTCCTGACAGCTGGAATGAAGTAAAAGCAACCCCGCCTGTCTTCACAATACACATGGTGCGGAAAATACAATGGCACTCCTCTAGAAAGCCATGTCCACTGAAGCAAAACCACTGAAAGTAGGAGGGTGGTACTTCTTCAACCTCTCGAGTCTAAGCTGCTCCTCCTCAGATGTTGTAGCCCTAACCGCGAGCTGAACCGAAACAACATACTGTACTGGTATAACCTCTGTGACCTGATCAACATGGACCCGCTGCTTTGGGGTATGGGCCGTGAGAGTATGAGCTCCTCCCCCAGCTGAGATGTGGCTGGTGCAAGTGGAATCAACCCCGCCTGAGATAAGGTACCGAACATGCTCAAGAACTGTGCGAGGGCCTCCTGAAGTGCAGGGGTGGCAACAGGCACCTCGGGTGCCTACACCTAACTGGAGCTACTAGTTATCCTCTGTCGCAGCTCGTGCAGGTGCTTTGCCTGCACCACGTGCCCCTCCTCGGCCTCTGCCCCAGCCTCTCATGGCTCTAGCAGTGGGCGCGGTGTCTCATCATTAGATTTAGCAGTGTGTGTCCTCACAATTTGTGAGAGAATAGAAAGTCAAAGATTCAGTTTTAAAATTTAACCAATTCGCATGATAAGGAATCAAAGAAGTCAAGTTTCCTAATAGTTCCATAGCCTCTCGATGATAAGTACATACGTCTCCATACCGGTCCGCAAGACTCTACTAAACCTTCTTATTACTCGTAATATATATGAACCTAGAGCTCTGATACCAACTTGTCACAACCCCAATTTTCCTCTGCATAATGTCGTGATGGCACCTAGTCTCTATGACTAGGTAAGCCTAACATGCATAGAGAAATATCAAAAATACTACTAAAACTTAAAATAAAAACCTTCATACTATAATAATAAACTCAACAGTACAATAGCCAATATTTTCCCCAAAACCCTGTGGAATAGATTCATAAGCTCTATGGTACTACAAGTCTCGAACTACAAAACTATTTGAAACCAAAAAGAAACAGTGGAATGTCTAAAATAGAAGAGGACTCCGAGGCCTACAGATATGGAGCAGGTAAACCTTGAAGTCTCTAAAAGCAGCAACTCAAATCAACTATAGCGTCTGGCATGGGTAGACGTACCTGGATCTGCACAAAACGATGTGCAGAAGCATATTATTAGTACACCACAACGGTACCCAGTAAGTATCAAGCCTAACCTCAGTAGAGTAGTGACGAGGCCAGATCAAAACACCTACTAGGATATAATGACGGAATGAAAATGTAATAGCATGAAGTAATGGTAAGCAGAGAAATAAATAATATGAAGCAAGTTAATAACATAGGCTAACAAAAGGATTGTAAGCATAGACTTAACATAAGGAAAGCAATCGAAAAGAACCATAATATTCATATACGGACAATAACTGATTGAACAAGGAAGAGCAAAACAACAAGAAGTGTTTCAACCAAATAACTCTTTACAACACGAGATAAACAACAAGAATCACAACGAGTTACTGCCTTGTGTACAATAAGAATCACAACCGAGGTACAACCTCGTATATAACAAGAATCACAACTGAGGTACCACCTCGTATTCGCTTTTTTCAATTTCAATCACAATCTTTCCTTATGCCGCCGTGTGAGCCTTACATTTAAATAGGTTTGAAAATAGTTTTCCCCAGATAACTACACACACATTAGCCCACCTTATGACCACGCATGGCTTTACGTAATTCCCTTGCAAGCAACACACACATAAGTCCCACTTTATGCTGCCGCATGTACATTAACCCCTAGCCTTATACCGCCGCATGCGCGTCAATACCACATCACAATAACAACTCGCACCCCAAGTGCCCGTATGTCACAACTTGACAATAATCAACAATATCAATGTTTCTACAACAACAACCCATGGCTCAACCACAATGTGTACAAGAACATCAACAATAACATTGAATGTAAAATTTTCAACAAGAAAGATGTCTCAACTATTAACACTTCACCTCAATGTGATAACGGCTTTCACAACTTCAACTCTCAGAAATAACTCAACAATGAGAAAGATAATGTGCAACCATGATACTAAATAATAATAACTCACAATAGAAGAGATAACTTATACCAACGATGGCTTCAAATAAGGATAATCAATAATGAAAGAGATAACATGTAACAATGACTTCAAATAATGATAAACAATAATGAAAGAGATAACATGTAACAATATCTTCCATAATGATAAATCAACAATGAAATAGTTAACATGTAACAATGAGAGAGGAAACAAGTTCAACTAAAGCATAAGGGCAAAATATCAAGATGTGAACAAATATTAACAAAGTCATTTAAGGCTTGTGAAGATAGACTAACACAAATAAGAGTAGATTGACTATGAGAATTAGGACATGATATGGCAATTCAATTAAAGCATGGAAAGAGTCTAAGTAGCCTAAACCGGTCAAATACCACATACAATCTATGTACCCACTCGTCACCTAGCATACACGACTTTTACATAACATAAACGACATAATAAATCCCAAATAGCTTTTCCCCTAAAACCCATTAGGTAAGATACTTACCTCAACCAGCCAATTCAACGCTCGAAAATAGCTTTTCCCCTAAAACCCGTCTCCACACGGCTCAAATCTAACCAAAATCGACTTAATATTATCAAACAATGCTGCAAAAATTAATTACAACAGATAAAGCTATGATCTTTAGACCTTTCCCAAAAAGTAAACAAAAGTCAACTCAGGGCTCGCCCGGTCAAAACCTGTGTCCAATGGTAGATTCCGACTACCCATGACCCCACGAGTTCATATATGTGATTAGTTTCAAAATCCGAGTCCAAATTGACTCTCGAAACTCAAATTCTTATTTTTCAAAAACTTGACAAAGTTTCACAAATTTTCACTTTGATTCACATGATTTTGATGTTAGAATCAAAGATATTGTTGGAATATAGTTGGAAATACATTAGAATAACTTACACAAAGTTTGTAGGTGATAATCCCCTCTCCAAATCGCCTCTTACCGATTGTAGGGTTCTAAAATGAAAGAAGGTGAGATGAAATCCTAACTTCCAGCCCTTTTGATCGGCTGTTGATTTCGCAATTGCGACATGGGTTCGCAATTGCGAACGCTTGAAATTGCGAAGTATTCTTCGCAAATGCAGCCACTGTCATTCCTATGCGTAGGTCACAATTAAGACTCTGACTTTGCATTTGCGACTCCTGTCTCCATCTTATATGCAATGTTTTCGTCGCAAATGCGAACTAGCCCTCTACCTGAACTTCTTCACAATAGAGAGCCAGGTATCGCAATTGCGGTACCTGAGTGCCCCTTGCTAAGCTTGCAATTGCGAACTTGGTGTTTGCAAATGCGACACCAGAGGCACCTAACACGAGAGTTTTCATTTTCTGTTCAAAACCTTACGAAACATGTCTGAAACTCATCCGAGCCCTCGGGGCTCCAATCCAAACATCCATACAAGTTCACAAATATCATACGAACTCACTTGAGTGATCAAAACACAAAAATAATATCTAAAACTACGAATCGAACACTAAAACGCATGAATTTCAAAGTAAAGTTCAAGAATCTCTAGAGTTACAACTAAACGTCTGAATCTTATCAAATAAAATCCAAATGATACCAAATTTTGCAGACGAGATCTAAATAGCATAATGGACCTATTCCAAGACCCAAATTCAAATTCTGAGACCGATAGCTAAAGGTCAACCTACTGTCAAACTTTTCAACTTCAAATTGTCAAATTTTGGCAAAATAACACAAATCAACCTGCGGACTTCCAAAATCAATTTCGGACGCTCAAGTCCGAAATCACGATACGAAGCTATTGGAGCCATCAAAATACCATTCCAGCGTCATTTTCCCAAAAGTTAAAGTTTGGTCAATATTTCTAACTTAGGCTTCTAAGTCAAGAATCAAAGGATCCAAATCAACCCGAAGGCTTCCCGAAACAAAACTAACCAACCCCGCAAGTCAGAAAGTCATAAACACACATGTGTGAAGCATCAAATGGGGAAACGGGGCACAATTACACAAAACGACCGGTCAGAGCTTTGCAAAAAAACGGGGATACGTAGATAAATTTGTCTACACCTACAAGTGATATGACCTCTAAAGAAATCTTTAATTCATTCTAGGTTGATTAGAAGTTAAATGCATAGTCCTATACTCAAATAAGGCAGACATGTGTCAAAGGATCTCTCCTAAGTTTACGGGGGGCTTATATGGGCTAAACATAAGTATGTGGTATCAGGGACACATGTATGAGCATGTAGGACGAACAAAGCTTGTTCAAGAATAAGCTGAGTGCATAAATCCCAGCGATAGTATTCAAACAGACACACATGACAGTCTTACAAGATCACGACATAACAAACATGGTTGAATATCATGCAATATAATTAATAGTATTACTTGGTGCAAGTTTCAGAAAAAGGACACTTAAGAGCATTGTATTAAAAGTTCTTTTATATAGGTTAAGTAGGAACTTAGTCATGATGAAGCTTAGTCTAATACCTTTAGCACAATAGATGAACGTAAACACCATCGATGTATTTTAACCAGGTTCCATAACTCAAGCTAAATGTGGAGCACCCGTCAGAATACACACAAGGGTAAGTACAAGAATATAGTATGTTTTAGAACGTGCTTATACAATAAAATCCCAGACATGACTACACAATCATGAGGTTTAATAGAAGACTAATGATCTTCCAAGAATCAATAGAGTCATAGAAGCACATTTGAAAGAATAAATAGATATAAATGTCATGAGCTGATGTACCTAGACTAAGGTAACAGTCCTATTATTATCGTTGAAGGGTTCATGTCCATTTAGGCTAGTTTATCAAGTGAATCATACCAATAACACTAAAACAAATTAATATACCATACAAGAGAACCACAATAGAACCTCAGAAGGTCTAGTAATTATGATAACTTTATGAGATCATTTGAAAGTTTCTTTGTTAATCTTAGAATCTTAATAATGTATAAGTTATTCAAAGACATGTTCATTAAGATTACCAAAATAATCGCTTAATACATGATTCTGATTTCAAGTTATTAAAGAATCTTATAACTCAAAAATTTAGTAATCAATCATGAGCTAATGAAAAACATATAGAGATAATTGACTGTAACATATCAGAAACAAAGTCAATTAACAACAGAACAAACATGATTTCAATTTAATAATTAAGAGAAAAGAAAGGTCGAGGCTCGCTGACCTTCTTTTGGACAACAAACCAAACAAGAATTTTTTCCAGCCACTAAGAATTAGAAACTCATACTACGATCAATGTAAAACTCAGAACCGGAAAGAAAATCAAAACTAGTTAGAAACCCTAGCTTGATTCTATCACTCAAAACTTATATGTAGTGAATTGTTGTAGTTAGGTTGATCTTTTCTGCTTGTACGGTAATTTTCATGTGTTAGGTTGTCTTAGGTGAGAGCATTAAAGTCTCCAATTTATAGTGGCATTCAACGCCCCTTGGGTTCAACAAAATTCAAATTGATAGTGGAGAGTGACCGATAGTTAATGATGCAAGTAGATGAGTTAAAATCAAATGAAATCCGAGGGGAAAATCGTGGGGAGATTTACCTCAGTACTGAAGTAGAGTAAGTCGAGTATCGATGGCAACGACCCATCGGACAAAGCACAAAAACCTATAGGTAGTGTGTTTGAACTTTAGGTACAGAATCATCATGATGAAGTTTCGAGGAGGCTCCTCATGTGCTTTGATTTGAAGGAACATAAGAGATCTCAGACGATTTTAGGTTTCACTCTTTGGTCTATGATTTCAAAATTAGGGCTTTTGAATTTAGTCAGTGGAAACGGAAATAAAACAGTAGGATTCGTAGTATAGGGACAAGATGGATAGCCATGCATGATCGATTTGAATGAACATAAAAGAAAATCAAATTGTATAATGTTTCACTATTGGGTTAGGGTTTTGGATTTAGGGATTTTGAATCTCAACAATGAAAGAGGAAAGAAACAGCAAGATTCGCGGGTTTAGGTGAAAATAAGAATTATTTGTGGCTTGATTCGTTATTTGTGCAAGGTTTTTTGACTTATTGGTTTGTTGAGTTGAGAGAAATGAGAGATGAAGGGGCACAAGGGGCAGCCGAGTCGGGGGAAGAATGATTAGGGTATTGGGGATAGCTCTGTTGGTCACAATGGTTAAACGGGGAATTGGGATTTGTGCTATTAGAACTCCTCATCAACGACCTTGATAATTTGGGTATTAAAAGATTAAAACTGGATAATATGATAGCCGTTGGATTCTTAGATTTGGACGGATGAGATTAAGTTCGATGGAGTATTAAAATTAAAGGGAAAAAGAAGATAAAACATAGACCATTGATTTAAAAGACGGACGACTTAGATTGGTTGTGTTGTTTTGTGAGTGTTGTGGAGAGGTGGAGTGGCACGCTCTAATTGGTTCGGAGAGGATGCCATGAATCGCCAAGTTGGAATGGTGGGATGGGCCTAGACCGGGTCAAATGCTTTGGGCTAGTATTTTTGGGTTGAAATTGGTTTAACAAATAACCACATTGTATTGAATGGTGCCATTACAATTGTAGCCTTTTCTTCTTAAACCTTTTTAAAAATTAATTTAAATGAACTTAATTAATTCCAATAAAATGCAATGAGAATTATAATAATGCAATACACTATTAATTACTGTAATTAGTTGATTAATTCCTAAATATCTTTTTTCCCTATTTTCTATAGTAAGTTTGGATTTATTTTGAAATAATGGGCTATTTAACAAAAATTAAGAAATAACTTCATTAAATTAATTATAAACCTATGTGATGAATATGAGAGTTAGTTTAATTGTCTCAAAATAGTAGGAGTAATATATTTATAATTATATAATACTAAATTATGAATTAACACCATTAATTACTTAATTTTATAAAAATAGGTATTATTAATCAGAAAATATTTTTAACATATTTATTGAAAATCAGTAAGTATAGATAAATTAATTTTTAAAAGGTAGATCAAAATTGATCGCCAACAACAATCCTAAATATCATGTAGTCACTTATCTATAAGTGTGGTGCACAACACACCCATAAACAAGACTCTGCTAGATACGGTTTGCAGACTCCCTAGGGCAAATCTGCTCTGATAACATGATTGTCACACCCCTATCATAACTACAAGCACAAGAATCCCTCAAATATGGAGATCACTTCACTTCCAAGGAGTCTCCAAAATCAGCACAACAAGGAGAAAAGTGATAAGACAATGACCATGGGATTCTTCACGTTAGATTTACTTGGTTTGCCTTTGATTTTGGCCTTGGATCATATGAGAACTCTTAGAGAGGGTCTGGGAGTCTTTTTGTATCTGGAAATAGTGAAAATACGAATGAAAACGGGCCATAGGCATTTGATATATATCTAAATATTTCCACCAAAGTGGGTCCCATAGGGAGTTGCTTGTGCAGTCTCGCAAAACCACAAATCTCTATCTACTTTGATGTCGTACCAATGAATAGTTTAATGAGCTAGAAACTAGACTCATAGAGTTTCAATTTGGTACATGGATCATCCCATTATATCCAAATTTCAGTAAGATTATAAACGTATCTTGCGACAACATTTGCAAATTTTGGTTTTACAACTTACTTGACTTCAAAGCTTAATATAAGACTATTATACAATTCAAATACCTTATAACACGACCTTATTATCATATTAAGCGCTCTTATTATTACCCCAAAAGTACGTATATGGCAATCCACTTCCTTTTGACGAACTTCATTGAAAAGTATTTTCTTTGATTCCTTTAACCCTGAATTCTTACGAAACTTACTTATCACCTAAATAAAACTCTCACAAACTTTTGGTAGGGATCTTAAACTCTCCTGGCTTACGTTAGTTAACTAACGATGCAATGGACGTCAAAAGTACGGGGTGCAACATAATTTTCATGACTTGGACTGGGGTAAGTATTTTTGACTCGGATTTGATTATTATTCGTGATTTCATCCTTTATTTTAGCGTTTGATTGGTGAACTAACTGAGAAAAATTAGGGGTTTTGGCAAAATGTTTCTAAAATAAAAAATGATGATTTGATCCCTGATTCGGAGTCGGAATTGGATGAAACTTGTATGATTGGACTTGCATTCGAATGAGTGTTCGGGATTTGTGACTTTTGATGTATTTCGGTGTGTGATCCCGGGATGACTTTTTGGTTGACTTTGTGTATTTGTATCAAGATCAAAGATTTATTATTTAGGTTTATTTCCTATGCCCTTTATTGATATTATTAATTTATTGTGGCTACATTCGAGCCGTTCGGAGGTCGATTCATGCAGGAAGGCATTTCTAGAATATTGTTTTGTCTAGCTTGAGGTAAGTATCTTACCTAAACTTGGTTGAGATACTAGTTTCCTGTGTTATTAGTGTTGGCTACATTGTGCGTGCACCGTAGTTTTATCCATGCTCGGGGTAGTGCTTAGGCTATGTTATGTCTTGAATTAATTGCTAAGCTTCATGCTATCATGCTTATTATATTTGTACTTCCTTTTTGAGCTAACTGTATCATGTTATAGGTTAATCAATGGTTTATCTCCTATTAAAAACATGTTAATTGCTACTTTTCACCATAATCGCCTAAGTGGTTTGTGCGGTTGTTATATTTGGCACGTGAGTTGTCCATGCAGTTTCTAGATAAAGATCCATTCCCCTAGGGTGACCCAGTGATGTTTTGCTCTTGATAGTATACACGCGGTATGAAGAAAATTGATCAGTATTTGGTTATTGCATTTCTTCTGTACTAGCAATTTCCTTGGATGTATACATGTTTTATAAGCATATCTTCTCCATATGCTAGATCTTGAATGTATACATGTCTCGTTGTGCATATCTTCTCTATATGCTTTTTGGTTTTATTAATGAGAGCACGGTATATATCTTCTTTATATGTCTACCTGTGAACCGAGACTTGAAAATACATGCATATCTTCTCTATATGCTGGATTGTTAATTGATACAAGGCTTGGCACATTATCTCTTTGCTAACCGAGGTGACTTTATCCATGTTTTATGATTCGATAATATTATTATTGTGTACCTGAGAAATGCATGAGCTGAGCAGGTTATTAGCGACTATCATTAATAATTCTTTCTTCTATTACCTTGCCGAAGTTAGTTATGATACTTGTTGAATACATGTGATCGGTTGTATTCATACTACACTATGCACTTAATTGTGCGGATCAAGGTGTTGGACCAAGTTGCTTCTATTACCTTGCCGAAGATAGTAATGATACTTGCTTAGTACATAGGGTCAGTTGTATTCATACTAAACTATACACTTAATTATGCGGATCCAGGTGTTGGACCAAGTTGAGAGCTATCCGTATTTGTTGTGTGCTGCCGTGAGACGCGCTATCCGTACTATTTCCGATAATTTTGTTATCTTGATCTGCTTTGTTATGCTTGGCTTGCCTAGCAAGTGAGTTAGGCACCATCACAACCAGATGGTGATTTTTGGGTTGTGACATATTGTGTTATTGGCTTACCTAAATTTGGAGGTTAGGTCTCATAACGAACTTTGGTGGGATTTTGGATCGTCACAAGTTGGTATCAGATCCATACGTTCATAGTTTCTATGATTCATAATCAAGTTTCATTGAGTCATGTAGATTGGTACAGAGACGTTTGTACTTATCTTTGAGAGATTACCGGACTGTTAGGAAAGCATTTTTTTCTTTCACTATTTATTGTGTGGATTTATTTATCCCGTAGTTTAAACATTTACTCTTCGATTCTCTCAAAGATGGTGAAGACACGTTTTTCTGGATCAGCTGAGTAGGAACCAATGACCCCTATCTAAGCCGTGAGAGGCCGGGGCCTAAGTAGAGGCTGGGGTGGAGCATATGCTACAGGTAAGGGTCTTGCTAGGGCAGCCGCTGAGGAGCCACCAGTAGCTCCTGTAGATGAGCATATGCCTGATCATATTGAGTAGGTAGGACCGGGTCGAGCACCTTAGGGACTTATTGCTACACCTGGACTCCAGGAGACCTTGGCTCACATTATAAGAATGTTTAGAGTCTAACTCAAGCAGGTTTGATTCTGGTTGCACCAGCTACTTCACAGGCTGGGGTAGGAGCCCAGACCCCCGCCGCACATACCCTAGAGCAGTTGGTTCATGATTATCAAACTCTGGGGATTTTTCCTATAAAACTAGTCATCGTCATTTAGCCTGAGATTAGGCCAGCTTTATCTTCTTATGATTAGAAGAGGACGAAGAGGTTTCAACAACTTTTTCCTCCACTCAGTGGAGATCCTACTAAGGATGCATGGGTTTTCTTGATCAGGGTCATCGTATTTTGCACACGTTAGGTTTGGTGGATTCAAATGGGGTTGACTTTACTACCTTCCAACGGTCACGACCAGCATACAGATGGTTGTATATTTATGAATCGAGTAGGCCAGCTGGTGCAGTACCACTCTCATGGCCTCAGTTCACAGTTTTGTTCTTGGAGAAGTTTATCCCAGAGACTCGCATGGAGGAGTTACAGTGAGTTTGAACATTCGCACCAAGAGAGTATGACTATGACAAAATATGATATGAGGTTTACATAGTTATCACGTTATGTAGCTCTTCTGGTTTCTACTAAGACGTAGATGATCCGTAGATTTGTTGTGGGACTCACCTATAGCCTTATGTTCCGGATGGCATTGGAGATCGAGGTTGGGACTACTTTTCATGAGGCTGTGGAGATTACTAGGAGACTGGAGTGTATTCGTAGGCATGAGAGAGAGGATTGGGAGGCCAAGAAGCCTCGTGGTTTTGGATAATTTAGTGGGGTCTACTCCAGGGGAAAGGGTCGTTATGGTTAAGGCTATGTTAGTCGGCCAGTTCAGTCAGGACTTAAGGTTTCACATAGTGCTCCAATTAGCCATGGATTTCAGAGTACTCGTATAGGCAGTAAAACTTCAGTACACCTTCTGCACATATTTCTTCAGTGGTTATTCCAGTCATCTAGGGAAGACTCATTCCCAACAGTGTAAGGCCCCGTAAAATTTCGTAATGATATAAGACTCTAAAGCGCGCTCATGAGTTCCTTAACTACTGTTTTGCCTCCAGCAAAAGACTATAGAATAGAACCAACTTATATTTGTCATGATAATAAGTGTGTGAGGTGTATTTATTGTTGATTAGGGTCTAAGGAAAGTCCTAGGACGCAGCTAAGTTGGAAGATAGGTGACAGACTAAAGTTTCGAATGAGCTAACATATTACCCAAATTTAAACGAGCACAACTACGAATGTATAAAGAGTAATGGGATGATCTACACATCAAATGAAAATCTACTTGAGTGTAGTTTCCAACACTTCAAACCGTGCATCATTTGGCAATCCTACAAGAAGTTGTGATATTCTTACTGAAGTTTGTCTGGCAAAACAATCTGGTGCCCAGGCCAACGCATGGTGCCCAAACCAGGAGCCATTTTTGGACCAGTGCCCAGGCCAGCACCTCCCTCGGCGCCAAACCAGACTTTAAAATTTTTATTTTGGTGGTCTTTTTCCTTATTTCACTTAGCCAATTTTCGGAGCTCTTCTCCCTTCACTCAAGACCCTAACTCCTCCTATATACATGGTGAGTAAACCCTACTAGTTTGGTATTTTATTCCATCAATTCCACTATAACTAACTTAATCCACCATGAAATCATTAGACTTTCAAGGAATCTTCCCAAGATCTCAAGTGAGGACTTTGCACTAGATGCTTTACATAATGCCTACGCGAGCAAAATGTAAAACATACTTATCAACATTTGTACAATTATGTTGCATTATTGTAGATTGAAGTTGTTTAGTGTGATGGACCATTATAGTAGTATTAAGTTGGCGAATTTGAGGTATGTCTTCTCAAGTCCCTCTGTAGAATTTGATTCCATGATCTTCTTATGAATTCCAAGTAATGTTTGTCCAAGTTCCTATCCTTATTATTTTAAATTGCCACAAATAATTGATGTATGAAATGCCTATTTATTCAATTGCTCTCATTATATCATGCTCTCCCTTGGGAATAATTCAAGAATTATTGATTTATCAATTGCTTATGAACTCAATCCATGATTCCATTGAAATCATTATGCTCTCCTTTTGTAATTATTTCCAATGTGTTTTGATCTCTTACTA
Source organism: Nicotiana otophora (assembly GCA_000715115.1). Lineage (NCBI taxonomy): Eukaryota > Viridiplantae > Streptophyta > Magnoliopsida > Solanales > Solanaceae > Nicotiana > Nicotiana otophora. Next base: position 13,690 of record AWOL01S0058539.1, on the reverse strand, counting down.
ACTTATGAGTTGAAGCTATGATTTTTCCAATATCTTAAATGTCTTTAATGTTTATGTTGATCCATGATAAGTAAAGGAATGAAAGTATGAAATATGAAATGTGTCCCTTGTCCCAAGAACGAAGATTATCATGTATGGCCAAGAATGCCAATAAAATGAAAGATTTTATGAAAGGCTATGAGATGAACATATTTCTTTTATATAAGAATATTTTTCGGAGTATCGTTAGGTCACCAAGAAAGGGTGGTTTGTAAAGTCCTAAGAGCAAAACTATACGTTCCGGGGTAGGAGTTGATTAAGGGACAAATCCATTTTGTATTATGTTGAGATTATTCCCCTTGATTGGGATTAATTGATACTAACAATGACCATGTGGATTTGTACGGCATTGTAGTGAGACGGCCTAGCCGATCAGGCAGAAATCAGACATCATGCTGCGCACATGGTGGTTTCGTATCCCTACATCAACCCATATATATATATATATATATATATATATATATATATATATATATATATATAGGTGGGATGGCCTAGCCGATCGGGACGGGATCGTACTCTATGCCACGTGCATTGTGGTGTGTTAGTAACTAATGATCTCCCAACCAAAAACGTTAATGCTTATTTGAAAGTTTATTTTATTTTAACTTTGTGTTTAAATATTATTTGATGTTCTTAATGCTTTCATGTTTCACTCTACATACGTTGGCATTTCATTATATGATAGTGTACTTCACATTACATACTAGTATTATTATATATGTACTAACGTCCCTTTTGCCAGAGCATTGCATCTTAAATGGCTGCAGGTAGTTCCTCAGTAGGTGCACAGGTTCTTGATAGGTGTACCCTCCTCTAAGCTGACTCGGTGATCACTACTCCATATCGGGGCCTTATGTCATTTTAATTCGTGTACATTATATTTTGAGGTATAGACGAGGCCTTATCACCGGCACTTCCATATTGTACTAATGTTCACTTATAGGCTCCATACATGTATTGTGGATTGTGTCTTGAAAAGGGGGAAAACAAACTAAAAATGTTGTGGTTGTCGGATGTTTCCACTTTTAAACTATGAACTTGTAATGTTTTGGTAATCGTAAATGAAGCTCCTATAAGTAATGATAATTGGTGTTGTACATTTTATCCTCTGGTTGTCTATCTCTTGTCCCTTATTCTTAAATTACTTATAGGCAAGGTTGGATAGTAGGAACTAAGTAGGCTTGCTCGACTAGGGTAACTCGGTTGAGCACCGATCCCGCAACCCAATGTCTAAGCATGACAAGCTTGGTATTAAAGCCTATGGTTTAAAAGTGTAATAGGATGTTTCGGAGCCGTGTCTAGTAGAGTCCTTTTTATCAGGGTGAATTCGACCACATCTATAATTAGGAGGCTACTTCAGCATTTGGGAATGTCACCCTTCTTTGATATTCTAGATCGTACGATATAGCTTGATTATAAGACTTTCCCTTTTTAATTCGTACATTGTTCTAATTTTTTCAGTACATGGAGCCTAACAAAAAGGTGAGGAGTGGAAAAAGGGCCAATGTCACCTTAAGAGTGGCAGACAATAAAATACCAGATGTTGCGTGTGAGCACCCACGGGGTGAAGACATTCCCCCCAACTACAACACCTCTTGTTTCTACTATACCTGGTGAGAATGAACAAATTCCTCCTCTAACAGATATTCCAGTTCCACGTACAGTCTCAACATCCTGTCCTAGTATTTCTGATGAAAACCTCAGGTGAGCCATTCAATTGTTGACTCATACAGCGGTTGTTGCGCCCTATAGACATGTTATCTAAGAGTGTTGAATAGTAGAAATGGGAACAGGTATGGAAAATATTGGAACTAACATATTTTGACAACTTAAGTGAAGTGTGTGCGTGACTCCGATAGGCATGATGTCTATCAGTGTGCAAAAATAAAGCATGATAAACAAAACAACAAATATAGCATATAGACCCTATAGACATGTTCTCTACCCTTTTATACAAGAATAAAGCATACCCATTTCCCATGTTTACTAATTCCCTAATTGTTTAGTTTACAAATTATTAAATAACCAGATAATAAATATAACTACAAACATTACATAAAGAATAACTACAGGCATAGAAATAGACCCAAACAAAACAACCCAACACTAGCTGGGTCTTCAACAATCCTCACTCTTCACATGACCAGCAGGCCCAAGCCCCGGGCTTAGCAGAACAATAGAAGATGCCTGAATTCAGCACATAGATCCAACTACATGTATGACCCAATACTAGGCCCAAGATGCATGACTTACCTACTGATGCCAGACTTATCCATGCAAGTGACAACTACTCAGGAAATTCATTAAACACCTTTTCACACTTAATTCTGAAAGCTGTAAGTAACAAACAGTTCTAACCAAAACATATAAGCAGGATCACATAAAACTTTATAAAATACAGAAGACATACATAAAATGGGCTCATGCTAGGTTTTAAAGTGACGGGATTGAACATTATAAGCTAACAAACTACTTCAAATAGAATTTTAAACCGAAGCATAGTCCAGAATTAGCCCAAAGGATTTCAGACAATTAACATGAGAATCTAGAAAATTCATAGACAGGAACAAGTGATAGGCAGTTTTCACATGAAGGTTTTAACATGAGAGCCTGATGAGAGTATGGTCATCAACAACATAGCAACAAGCTAATGGACATAGTTAAGAATAGTTGGCAGCATACACTTAGTTGAACATGAGACCTAACATGATAGGCATTACTATAGCACAAAGACTCTAAAGAACTCATGGTAGGTAAAAGAACATGTCAATTATAGATCAACAGAACAAGCAAATATTAGGATTCATATCAGTCGATCCCACATGAGAGAAAACTACGCATTGACATTTATCCTAGAAGCAATGCTAAGAGTGAAGGATTGACAGATCAAAGAACATAACTACTAGAGTTACAAATTGCAGCTAAACAAGTTTGGTTATATAGTGAACTAGTGCTATAACATAGGAGAATCAAGAATCAGTTTGCAGGAAATAATAGATTATTCATAAAGGGTTCAAGAGGAAGAGATTCATTAAAGTAGAATCTGAGCAAACATGACACTAAGGCACAAGTATGAACTTATAACAAGCGCAAAACATGATATTCAGGCTAGTATGAACGTGATCAGTAAGGTAAAACTTATGAGGGCCAGAAACTATTCGAATCAAATATGCAGAGTGAAAGTCTACAACGCATGTTGAAACTATTCATGTTCGATACTACAGGTCATGTAACTTACAGGACATCATTGAGATAGTAAATTTATATAAAAGCACACAATAATATAATACTGCAAGTTCATAAATAACAGAGAAACTTAAGGCATGTTTGTCTAAACGTTCAACCAGCATTGGCATACAGAGTACACACATAAGCAAGTAAAGGAATAACGATGAAGGCTATGAGAGTCAAGAATGCTGACCCGTTGCGAAGATAAACGAACAAAAAGGGTGAGTACCTAGAATCTCAGTAGTGACAACAACAGAACAGCATACAGAAAGAAAAAACCCAAATACTAATGTGTCAGAGTTCACATGATCTTCAGTGAGCCCCGAGCAGTCCTCGCACTAGGGAGGTTAATAGAGAAGATTTTGATGGTCTTGGCTTTCAGCCGGCCAAGAGCAATAGATTCAGAATAGTATCGAGTGAATGAGAGTATGAGAGAATAACAGTGATTCCCGGTCCCTTAAAGGGAATTAAGGGAGGGGTTTATATAGTGGTGGAATCAAGCGAGTAAACATGGAAAACAATTAATCACACACAAAATAAGGAAAGGAAATCACATGCAGTCGATAATAAAACCAGTAAAGAAAAAAATTGAAATTTCAAAACCTAGTTCGACAGAAATGAAAGATTGGCTAAGGATTTTGGTAAATCGAACCCATACAACCCGGTGGTGAGTGTATATAGACGAAATACCGCCTAAGTCCCAAAGATTTAGGACGATTGTTCATAACCCAAGGCCGGCCTGGTATTTGCCAAAAATAGGCAAACACTAGGTGATGCTAAAATCGTGCAAGTAACCAGATGACAGAACGTATAAGGTAAGGGAATCATGGATTGATTCCATTTTGGGGTAGAAATCGGAGAGAGTTAAGGGAGGCGGCTATTAGGGTTTCAGAGAAGAGGGGAAGGTTCAAGAGATTCAAGGGGTGGCGGAATGAGTGATTTGTCTCTAGGGTTTGGATGAGGGTTATAAGGAAAGGACAAAGGTTGTTGTGAGCCGTTGATCATTTAAGATCAACGGCCAGGATTAAAGGGGAAGCAAGGAGGGTCTTGAGACAGGTCGCGACCGAGTTAGATGAAGAGGAGGCTTGGTTTGGGCTTCTGAAGGGTTAAACGGAATGGGCCAGGTGTTTTGGACTTTTTTTGGTTCGAAAATTAGCCTTATATTGGGCTATAATTTAAAATATATGAAATTCATTAAAATACAATTATAAAAAGTAATTAACAAATAATAAAATATTATTTAAATAGTAAGATGCTTCAAAAACAATAATTTAACATACTAAAAATATAAAAATGCTATTTGGCACGAATAATGTAAAAACTATAATTATGCATAACATATAGGCTATTATTGCAAAACTGTATGAATAGCCAATATAATTATATGAAAATATTGTGAAGAATATATGTGGATGCAAATAATATATTTGGATGGTTAAATCATCACAAAATACTTTAAGGGGGATTTAATACATATTCAGGTAATTTAAATGCAAGACAAATTGATTTTAAAGCTCTACAAATTATGAAAAAGTATAGAAAATACTTGTATAACTCTTTGTAAATTAAGTAATGATGCAAACGATATTTTGAAAGTATATATACTATTTGAAAAATATGAGGGCAAAATTGGGTATCAACAAGTGTTGGAGAGAGCTAATGAGGTTGCTTATAGACTTGCCTTGCCTCCTAATCAATCGGGAGTTCATCTGGTGTTCCTTGTTTCTATGCTTCAAAAGTATCATGAAGATAAATCACATGTTTTAGACTTCAGCACAGTGTATCTGGATAAAAATTTGGTTTATAAGAAAGAGTCGGTGGCCATTTTAGACAGGAAGGTTCAGATGCTCAGGTCTAAGGATATCGTGTCAGTGAAGGTTCAATGGAGAGGTCAACTGATCGAGGAGGAAACTTGGTAGACCGAGCATAATATTAGTAGATGATATCCTCACCTTTTTAGCATTTCAAGTATGATTCTAAACCCGTTTGAGGAAGAATGTTTGTTTAAGAGGGGAAAATATAGCGATCCGACAAGTCATTTTGTTTATTTGAGCCCCGTTTCCATATTTGATGTTTCTTATATACTTGTTTGTTGTTTTGCGACTTGCCGGAATGGTTGGTTAGGTTCTGAAAATGTTTTGTAGTGAATTGGAAAACTTAGTTCCATAGTTAGAAGCTTAAGTTGTAAGAGTTGACTAAGGTATGACTTTTGTCTAAACGACCTTAGATAGGTAATGTGATGGTTCCAATAGATTCGTGTGGTGATTTTAGACTTAGTAGTAGGTGCGGATTTACATTTGGAGGCTCCTAGGATGTTATGATATCGGGTTTGCATTATTGTTCCGGGACTTGGAAAAGGTTTGTTTCATCATTTGGAACTTGTATGCAAAGTTTGGATGTAATCCGGACTAGTTAGGCTTGAATCGGACACTTGGTTGAAAGTTGAAAGTTCAAGAGAAGTTCAACTTGTGTTTTGATCTTTGATTCATTGATGTTAGGTTATCATATGCGTTTGGAGGTTGTGGATAAGTTCGCGTAGTGTTTATAGACTTGTTGGTAAGATTGGACGGAGCCTCAGGAGGCTCGTGTGTGTTTCAGATTAATTTTGGTTCATTTATGAGCTTGTTGGGTTGCTAGTGCTGATTTGTTGCACCTGCGGAGTTTTGGAGCACGGGTGCGATGTCGCACATGCGGAGGTAGGGGCGCAGATACACAAGTTGGCTGGGAGCTGGGAGTCTGTTCCTACGATGGGTGCTTCGTAGAAGCGAGTGTGCACATGCGGTCATTTGGCGCACTTGTCGGTCAACAGAAGCGGTAGCCTTGTTGCAGGTGCGAACTTCACTGGAAGGAGGGGTCTTACAGATGTGAGCTATTTTTTCACAGAAACAAGCTAGAAGATGTAAGCCTTCTTTCTATAGATGCAAACATCACTGGGCAGACCACTTAAGTTGTGTATTTCGGGATTTTTTGCGCATTTTCCATATTTTGCGCCTTCGGCTTGGAGAGGGCAATTTTGCTTGGAAATTTTCATACAAGACTTTGGGTCAGTGATTTGTACTCATTTTTTATATTATTGCAAGAATCTACATGGATTGTTAAAACCGAAAACACTGCATTTTGAGGGAGATTTGGGGGTTTTACCTACAACTTAAAAGAGTGAAAATTGGGGTTTAGAGTTATGATTTGGACTTGGTTTTGGAATCTAAACACATATTTGGACTCGTATGATTGTGGGTAGTCGGGATCTACCTCTTGACTTGGGTTTTGACCATGTGGGCCCAAATTGACTTTTGTTGACCTTTTGAGAGTTGAATAAAGATTGAAGCTTTATTATTTGGAACTGAATTTTATAGCATTATTTGACGTTATTGATTTATTGTTTGCTAGATTCGAGTCGGTCAGAGGTGATTTCTAAGGGAAAGACAATTTTTGAAGGTTGATTTGGAAGTGTTAAGGTAAGTATCTTGTCTAAACTTGTGTGAGGGAATAACCTTAGGATTTGGCCGTATTTGCCTAATTGTGATATGTGAAAAGTGACGTATATGCGAGGCGATGAGCGTATACACGAATGCTATGTGTGATTTATGACCGGCTTAGACTTTAGGCTTCTATTATGCTCTATTTTGATTGTATTCTTTCTCTGATACATGTTTAATCATTTGTATGACTACGTGAACTTATTCTTTCATGCTAGAGACATGTTTAAGATTATTATCTCCTAAGTTTTCAAGATGGGCTATTGAGGAATTGTTGATGTAATTTATTTAGTTGTAATCATACTACATATATTTAGCACACATCCTTACATTATTATTATTATTATTATTATTATGTCCTTGTGCACTTTGTAAATGAGTTGCGAGCATGTGCCTCTTTATGATAAATTGATATTTTAAATTGTTGTATTTCTAGCACTTATGGACATATTGAGTGGATTGATTTGGTATTGGCACGAGGTCTCTTCCGTACGAATATTGGGATGTGATTATGCTATGGCATGAGGTCTTTGTCGTGCAGTTATGACAATATTATTATTATTAGGGCATGAGGTCTTTGTCGTACAGCAAGTGGATTTTGATCCATCCCCCTAGGTCGACCTCTCATGTTTCTCTCTTAATGGTGTACATGGAGATTTGTGGCAGTTGACTGATGTTGGCTAATTCTGATTTTGAATCCGTTGGTGGTGAGTTGTGGAGCATAAAGGTGGAAGCTTTGACTATGCAAGTGAATCCTTTATACCTTGTTATGCATCTTACATGCTTTATTGTTGAATTCTAGGATGCTAATCTATGCCTTTGTTATTGTTGATTACTTGACTGTCAAGATTGATTTATTTATGGTGAGCTGATACCTCTTGATTTGATAATTGATGATGTTGCTATCACGACCCAAAACTAACCATGTCGTGATGGCGCCTATCGTGGAACTAGGCAAGTCGACTCATTTCCAAAACAAACCGATATATATATTTTTTTTTTCATTTTAAAGAAAATTTCAAGGTTATTTGACATAAAACCTCCATTTAAAGAGTTCAAATCAAACAAAAATAGAAGTGCGGAAAAGAAAAGCCCGACATCGGGGTGTTACTAGTCATGAGCAGCTACTATAATCTGTCTAACAATATCAAGGCTAACTTAGCCTGGAAAATAGCTAAATACAACTAAAGGAAGATAAGAGGGAGAAGAGCAGGGGCTGCGATCGCCAAACAGCTACCTTACTATCTCCGAGAAAACCTGCAACCAGAACACTCAATAACCGCTACCGTGTCCAGCTACACCTGAATCTGCACACAAGGTGCAGGGAGTAATTTGAGTACGCCAACTCAGTAAGTAGCAACAATAAATAAAGACTGAGCAGTAGTGACGAGCAATAAAGCATATAACGTTCATATCATGAAATCTCAGTAAAGTACAACATGCTTAAAAATCAGTGTTCAAATCAAATCATCTCGTCTAAACCTGGTTCCAGTAAAAATCATTTAAAGATATTTTTCCAACAGTTTTTCAAACAAAGGCTCAGCAAATGTGAGTAAAAATAATTAAATCATAAACAGCCGCTCGGGCAAACCTCACAATCACTCGTGCCACTCGAGCATACCTCACAATCACTCTTGCCACTCGGGCATACCTCACAATCACTCTT
>AWOL01S0058538.1:0-15033 GCA_000715115.1 Nicotiana otophora | reverse complement strand
TACTGCATATTCATTTGAAACTACAGGACGGTATCCCGAGAGATTTCCCACTGTGTTTACCTTGCTTTGAGCTGAGGGCTCCCTTAACTGTTAAATTTTCGATAATTTCTTTAACTGTGTTACCGTAAATTCTACTTATATCTTTTACTGTTTAATTTATTATATTTACTCTGGTAGGGCCTTGACCTGACCTCGTCACTACTCGACCGAGGTTAGGCTTGGCACTTACCGGATACCATTGTGGTGTACTCATGCCCTTCCCTGCACATGTTTTCGTCTGCAGATCCAGGTGCGAGCTATCAGCCTCGGGATTTGTACGTACTGCTGATTCTAGGAGACTTCAAGGTACCTATGCTTGCGTCTGCAGATCTTCGGAGTCTCCTTATACTCCCTCGTCTAGAGATTTTCCTTATTATCTTCAGACTTTTGTATAGAGCTATATAGATTATAGCAGCTTGTGACTTAGTGATATTCCGGGTCTTAGGAAACTATTTTGTATATGCCGAGTGGTGCTACTCTTGGCTATTTATAATATGTTGTTTATCTTTAAAATGTTGTGTTTTCTTTATATTTTCCGCAACATTAGGCTTACCTAGTCGCAAAGACTAGGTGCCATCACAACACCTTATGGAGGGTTAAATTTGGGTCGTGACAAGTGGACTTTTTGACATCGGGGTCGGAAACTGATACCAGAAGTGGGAGTAGGTCCGTAATGTTAATTGTGACTTATGTGTAAAATTTGAGGTCACGAACACGGAAAAGAGCCTGGGGAACCTACGCGAACGCGAGAGGGCGGTCGCGAACGCGTAAAAGGAAATGGGGGAGCTGGTTCTAGAGAAGTTTGGCCTTCGCGAACGCGGCTCGTGGATCGCGAACGCGAAGGGTACTAGTCACAAGGCTTCGCGAACGCGGCGAGGAGGCCGCGAACGCGAAGAGTAAATTGGATACTGAAAATTTTGGCATTCGCGAACGCGATTGCCTCGCGAACGCGAAGAGGAGCAGGCCTGGTTAGACTAGTTTTTAAAATAGGGTTTGGGTTCATTTCACCCATTTTCCACACTGCTTGGGCGATATTTGGAAATCTTCAAGGTGGTATTTTCATCATCTAATGCACGCTAAGTGATTCCCACCTATTACAAGTTAAATACTTGGTTTATATATGGATTTAAATATAAAAATTAGTAAAAATTTGGGATTTTGAAGAAAAACTTATAAATTGGTATTTTTGGATTTTGACCACGAAATTGGACATAGAATTTGGAATAAATGATATATTTAAGTTCGTCGTGTTATAGGTAAAGTTTATCTTCGAAAATTTCGAAATTCGGGCATATGGGCCCGAGGGTAAATTTTATCGACTTTTCGAGCGGAGTTGGAAATTGCTTAAATTGATTAGTTATGGGTATTAGAACTCATTTTGATTGGTTTGCACATTGTACGCATAGTTTTGGATCAACAATCATTGGTTTGAGGTGTTAGAGTGGCGCTGGAGCCGGCTATAGAACTTCGGAGCGAGGTAAGTCTCTTGTCTAACCTTGCAAGAGGGAATTTACCTCATAGGTGATTTAAATTAATATGTGCTGCTAATTGTGGGGGCTACGTATGCACGAGGTGATGAGAGTCCATGCGTAGCTACTAATCATGCTTAGTCCAGGTAGNCTCTAATTATGGGGGGCTACGTACGCACGAGGTGACGATAGTCCGTGCGTAGCTACTATCTTTTCTTACATCCAGGTAGTTTAGGATCCAAATCATGAATTACTTGTAATGTTTGCATCCTTTGTTAATTGAAGTACCTGAATCATACTGGAAATTTGTTAGAGGAATTAGTAAAAGTCCGAAATTTCACGTACTTGAATTTTTATGCGAGTTAACCGACCGTTAATAGAACTGTACATTTTTACGTATTAACCTTGTGATAGTTTCTCATTCCGGAGGTTCATAAAGTGTCCTCCTTTCTTGTGGAGCGGGCCAAACGCCTCAGTAGTGTAAATACATCTATGGATCGTGCCGCACGTCCCTCAGTAGTATACACGTTATTCCGGATCAGGCCAAACGACCTCGGCAGAATCGGGCGTTACCGCTAATATTTCAAATATTCACAAGATAAACCTTCCACTAAAGCCCGGCATTTTATGGTATTTCTTATTTATTTGGTTTTTACACTTGGCATTTTTCTGAGATATTAATGTAGAATACAAGATCAAGAAATTTAAGCTTTAAAAGAAATAATTGGAAGATTATAAACCTTGCAGATTTACCCCACTATTGATGTGCACTTCATATTTGCTCACGCTTTTATTATATTGCTTTATTGGACCTTTAGTAAGTGCCGATGTCGACCTCTCGTCCCTACTTCTTCGAGGTTATACTTGATACTTACTGGGTATACGTTGATTTACATACTCATACTACACTTGCTACACATTTTGTGTAGGTACATATATGTCTAGTGGTCTTTTTGGGTGCAGAGGCGCAGCTATTGCGGGGACTTACAGTGAGTTACATTCCATGTTACGAATCTGCAGCATACAGAGTCTCCATCAGAGTTATTTGCATTCGCCTGTCTAATTTGTATTCCAGACAGATGTTGTATTTTATCATATTCCCTAGTTGATGCTCATGCTCTTGTGACATCGGGTTTTAGGGGTTCTTTCAGGTTATTTATTATTGTGGTTCATGCAGATTCTTTCATTTACTCCTTAAATTCTATTTTATACTGTCTAATTAAGGAAATTTTTTATTTCAAAAATATTAAAACGGGTAATTAAATTGGTAAATCACCGTGGATTTTGGGTCGTGACAGCTTGGTATCAGAGCGTTAGGTTCACTTAGGTCTCACGAGTTATGAGCAAGTCTAGTAGAGTCTTGAGGATCGGTACGGAGACATCTGTACTTATCTTTGAGAGGCTACAGGGGTTGTTAGGAGCACTTCCCTTATTGATTCCTTTATCGTGCTGTTTGATTCCATTGAGGATTCCTCTATTTCCTTATTACTCATTTTTATACGATGTTGAGCGCTTGTGCCAATTGGGCACCGAGGAGTTTTATTAGTATTGCAGACGTGATACAGGATGTTGTTCCATGCGTGTTCGGGTTGGCTATTATCGTCGCCTTGTGAAAGGATGTTCTGTCATTTCAGCTCAGTATCGGTATAGTTTTAAGGCTATGCACAGTGTTGGTGTAATTGTAGGGTGCCTGTCTACGTGTCGAGCTAGTGAATGACTTGAAAAAAGGATCTCTCAATGCATGATTTATAGGTTCAGTATTTAATCCCAGCAAAGGAAAGGCAATTGGACTATGAATGTTCAGGTTTGGGTTGATGGAGTAATGAGACTTGGTATTTTCGAGCGTGATGGAATTTTCATTGTCATGCGGTGTCGTCGTCCTTGTTTGAATGTATTTTTGATTTGTCGGTGCTATGGTCTTTTTGATTTATGCCTTCGGGGTAGGGTGTTGTGAAATGGTGCCTGAGGGGCGGGTGTCAGAAATAGCGGTGTGCAGCGGTTCAGGGTCGAATTGGTCTTTCTAATATGACGGCTCGAGGAAGATGATCTTCCAGGAGCTTAAAGCTGGTAGCAATTTATTAGATCAGGTTTACAGAGATGGATTTTGATTTGATACAATATTTGGGTAACGAAGAATAAGGAAGAACATGTGGGAGGTGTCTTGCGGTGGTTGAATTGCTAGCGAGTCAAGTATGAGAAGCGGAAGTCGAGTGTTGTTTAAAGGAGATGGTTTGACCGAAGTGGGAGAGGCAGAGTAGCATATGGATTTTGAGGTAGGATATTCATGTACCTTGAGAAGGTGCTGAACGGCTTGGGAATCGTGATGAAAGGTGATTTGGTCTACGTATTTTACTTGGAATAATGGTTACCGTACGGAGAAAGAGTGAATATGGCAGAAAAGAGTTTACTTGAAATGAAGAGGGGTGTGAAGATTTGACTATCGTTTCAGATGCAATTTGACTTGAGTTTGGATGATATTGTTGAACTCTCAGTTGATGTCAATAGGGAATGAACGAACTTGTACAACTGGTGGGCGAGCATAGGCTCAAGAGGTTTACTGAATGCGTGGCAGTTGCACCCAGTGCAGCGTCGTTGGAAGATATGGGTATGGAAGTTCACAGGTGGGTTATCTCCTGTGAGCAAGATAACAGTTGTATGATGATGATGAAACTTCTATGGAGAATTTTACTTGCTACCCGGTAAAAGATCGAATATGTGATTGTAGTTAATAGTTCATAATGTTCATGGAAAGCTTAACAAAAGGATTTTGAGAATTTGGCGGGTTAACGGTGCGAGATCATGGTAATTGAAAAGGAGGAATCATGGTGGGCTCTACATTATGTGATGGTAGCTTAAAGCTAAGTGCGGGAGCCACATCGTCTACGATTGAATCGCGTAGTTGTCTTCTTGTGTGGTTTCTGGCTATCGGTGTATGGGTGAAATATTTATAACTAATGAACGTGTGCAAGGAACTTGATGAATGTATGTCAAACTTCGTCTTATCGATTCAGGTGCAGGTTTTTTATGAATACTCGGAGTTATGCTTCTTGTGGATGTAATATGCAAGGAAAAAGAATTCAGTCGGTTGCTTCTTTGAGAGGGTATTCATGTGCTAGCAGAGTGTTGGAGTTTGGTTATATTCGGGACCAGGGCGGAGTGGATGACTCTCAATAACGGTCCAGCGAGTTCAAGGATTTAAGTCCAGTGCCTAAGGATTTCGGGTATGTTGCGTGGTTAAGGATCGAGTTTCTGTAGTGGATTGTGAACGGGACTTGGCGTGTTCTATGTTATCACCGGGTAGGCGGTGCAGTATTGGAGGAAATGAAGAAATAGCTTCGGATTTGAGGGAGGTCTTGCGGAATGGGTACACCAGTTGGAGATACCATTGTGCGCATGAGTAAGGTATGAGATGATTCATGAATATTAAGACGATGTGGTCTCATGATGCGGGTTCGTTATGTTTTGAATGGAGCTGCTATTATTTCCAAGGCAAATCAAGAGTAAATTTAAAGGATATGGGTCGGTTAGTAATGGTTGAATCAGCATGACTGTGGCAGTGATCAACTCCTTCAGCGTGAAGTTATACATGTGGTTTGTGGTTGTATGCGTGGGCTTGAGCGCCACCCCAACTTGAATCATTTGGGAGGTATTCGATTCAAATGGCTTTGTGGTGTGAATGGATTTCTGGAAGAGTCATGGCGGTGTAGATCACGACTTGAGGTTTGTATTTTCTGAGGTTTGGGAATTCAGTTGCGTGTTGTATTAGTTCTTCTGAAATGAGCTAAGTGAAAACTTTCTAGCCAATGAAGTGTTTATTCTACTAGTGGTTCAGGAGTTATGATGAATTCTGGTATTCTCACATAGCGGCATGATAGGTGCAGTGAGCGGCTGGTAATTTGAAAGCTGAGGATCAAGGTTGCAGTTCGGTATTGTCAAGAATGTCACGAGCTCGGATGAGCAGGGGAGAATTTAGATGTTCAGAGTAAGTTGGCATTTTCTTTAGTGTCACCTGAGAACGGCGTTCTAGGTATGATTCGTGAGTTCTTGAGTTGCTTTACAGATTAGCATAGTCGGTGGTATGGAAATGTAGACTTTGATACTTGGTACGGAATTGTTGTGGGAGTGTACCCCACGGGGAGACTTGTATAATGTGACCTATTAGTCACTTGATTATTAAATATTGAAACCAAGTATGGAGATTTTTGGGGTACTATCGTTAATGTAGGAATTTGTTCCGGATTGAGACGGCTGCTCGTGTGTGTCATGAATAGGGCCATTGTGGATCCTTGAAAGGTTATTAGCCCAGTATGGTATGATCAAAATCGGTGTGAAGTCCCGTGTAACTTGTAGTGTTATGTGAGAAGGATGGATCTCGAGATGCATGTCATTTATCACACATTAGTTTTGCTTACGTTTCACAGCGTGTGGCGCTATTCGTCTCCCCAAGATTTGTATTATGCATTGGGCGTGTTTATGGTCGACATTCGAGCGTTTCGTAAGTATAAGCGTTACAGCTTGATGTGTGTGTTTTCTTCAAGATTGTTATGTGCGGATCGGGTGGCACGCCGCCATAGGTATGTTTTTTGGATTGGGTTGCATGACGCAATGGTACCATGTGTGGATTGGGTTGCACGCCGCAACAGAGAAATGTTGGGTACGGCTTCATATATTTGTTTCTATGTATTTTGTTTCTCATTCACTGAAAAGAGTTCATAGCATCTGTTCGACCGCTTTATTTGTTACGCGGGCTGGGAAGTCCCATTCCAGAGTTCGTTTTTCCTTATGTACCGCATCAAGTTTGTAGCATGTTGGCACATAGTTAGCGTCATACGAGATCTTGGTCAGTGTTTGAGGTAACTTGTTGCCTGGGTAGCTTGTACTAGGTAAGACGAGATTATTGTACCTGAATTTAGTGTAATCAGATTTATATAAGGTATATTTAAGAGCAAATATCATTATTCAGTTCAGAATGGGGTAATGGTTCTTATCCGTGGGAGAGACCCAACGATTTGTTGATTCGGCAGGTGTTTATGAGTTTCTATGCATCTCTGTTGTCGTGCCAGTATTGGAGGATTGAAAACCGGGCTTATATGTGTTATGAGGTATGATTCAGGCGCCGGGTCAGTGAAATTTCAGTTGTTATGCTTGGAAGAGTTTGCCTTGGGCAAATAATTTATGTGGTGCATGGTGTGATTTCAGCACAAGTGCACAATCATGTTTAGGTAGAGTGTGTAGTGATTGTTACGGTGTTCGTATGTTAGAATCAGATATTGTAAAGACATTCGGAGGTTGGGGTTTGGTTCTAAGGTTTATTGACTAAATAAAAGGGATTACCTTCAGTCTGGCTCGAACTGAGGTGCCAAACTGGGTTGTGATGGCACAGGCAGGTGCACGAGGTGTTAAACAATGATTTTGGATAACTCCGGAGCAGTTCTTAGTACGTTCGAGGACGAACGTATGTTTAAGTGGGGGAGATTGTAACGACCTGACCAGTCGTTTTGAGCTCTAGCGCGTCGTTCAGTGGTTTAAGGCCTTGACTAGCTTCACTTCAGGTATTATGATTTATGCGTGTGGTCGGAATCGAATTTCGGCAAGTTCGGAGTTGAATTGGAAACCAAATTCTAAATTCGGAAGTTTTAAGTTGGAGAATTGACTAAGGTTTGGATTTTTAGTAAACGGCCTTGGAATCAGGATTTGAAGGTTCCAATATGTTTGCATGATGATTTCGGACTTGGGCATATGTTCGAGTCGAGTATCGGGTGGACCGGAAGTATTTCGGCACTTATCATGAAAGGTTAGTATTTTGAAGGTTTAATAATTTTCTAAGTTTAGGTTGAAGTAGATTTTGATGTTATCGATATTCGTTTGGGATTACGAGCCTCAAAATAGTTCTGTATGGTGATTTTGTTCTTAGAAGTGTGTGCGGATGTTGAGTTGGAGGTCTGTAGGTCATTTCGGCGTCAATTGGCGAAAGTTGGAAATTTGATGATTTTTGGGAAGTTTGACCGATAGTGGCCTTTTTGGTATTGGGGTCGGATTCTAATTCCGGAAGTGAGAATAGGTCTGTAATGTCAATTGTAACTTGTCTATAAAATTTGAGGTCAATCGGACTTGATTTTATAGGTTTCAGTGTCGCATTAAGAAGGTTGAAGTTCTAAAAGTTTATTAAGCTTGAATTGGGGTATGATTCATGGTTTTAGCATTGTTTGATATGATTTGAAGCCTCGAGCAGGTTCCTGTCATGTATTATGACTGGTTGATATGGTTGTACGGGGTCCCGGGCATGTTTTTCTGATGCTGATGCTGATGCTGGTTCTGCTATCCATCGCGGACGCGTGGTGGCTATCGTTTTCGCGATAGAGGATTTTTGGGGCAGGTGGAGGTTACTCATCGTGAACGCGACACAGAGGTTGCGAACGAGGAGAAGATCTGGGGAACCTACGCGAACACGAGAGGGCAGTCGCGAACGCGTAGAAGGAAATGGGGAGCTGGGTTCTAAAGAAGTTTGGCCTCCGCGAACGCGGCTCGTGGACCGCGAACACGAAGGGTACTGGTCACAAGGCTTCGCGAACGCGACGAGGAGGCCGCAAACGCGAAGAGTAAATTGGAGACTAAAATTTTTGGCCTTCGCGCACGCGATTCCCTTTCCACGAACGCGAAAAGGAGCAGGCCTGGGCAAACTGGTTTTCAAAACGGGGTTTGGGTTCATTTTACCCATTTTCCACTGGGCGATTTTTGGAACTCTTCAAGGGGGTATTTTCGTCATCTAATGCAAGGTACGTGATTCCGACCTATTGCAAGTTAAATACTTGGTTTATATATGGATTTAAACATAAATATTAGTAGAAATTTGAGATTTTGAAGAAAAACTTAGAAATTGGTATTTTTGGATTTTGACCACGAAAATGGACATGGAATTTGGAATAAATGATATATTTGAGTTCGTGGTGTTATAGGTAAAGTTTATCTTCTAAAAAAATCAGAATCCGGGCACGTGGGGCCGATGATGAGTTTTATCGACTTTTCGAGCGGAGTTGAAAATTGCTTAAATTGATTAGTTATGAGTATTAGAACTCATTTTGATTGGTTTGCACATTGTACGCATAGTTTTGGATCAACAAGCATTGGTTTGAGGTGTTAGAGTGGTGCTGGAGCCGGCTATGGAACTTCGGAGCGAGGTAAGTCTCTCATCTAACCTTCTAAGAGGGAATTTACCCCATAGGTGATTTAAATTAATATTTGCTGCTAATTGTGGGGGCTACGTATGCACGAGGTGACGAGAGTCCTTACGTAGATACTAATCATGCTTATGTTCGGGTAGTTTAGGACCCAAATTATGAATTACTTGTAATGTTTGCATCCTTTGTTAATTGAAGTACCTGAATCATACTGGAAATTTGTTAGAGGAATTAGTAAAAGACTAAAATTTCACGTACTTGAATTTTTATGTGAGTTAACCGACCGTTAGTAGAAATTGTACATCCTTACGTATTAACCTTGTGATAGTTTCTCATTCCAGAGGTTCATAAAGTGTCCTCCTTTCTTGTGGAGCGGGCCAAATACCTCGACAGTATAGATGCATATATGGATCGTGCCGCACGTCCCTCGGTAGTGTACACGTTATTCCGGATCGGGCCAAACGACCTCGGCAGAATCGTGCGTTACCGCTAGTATTTTGAATATTCACAAAATAAACCTTCCACTGAAGCCCGACATTTTATGGTATTTCTTATTTATTTGGTTTTGACACTTGGCATTTTTCTGAGATATTAATGTAGAATACAAGATCGATAAATTTACGCTTTAAAAGAAATAATTGGAAGATTATAAACCTTGCGGATTTACCTCACTATTGATGTGCACTTCATATCTTCTCAAGCTTTTATTATATTGCTTTATTGGACCTTTAGTAAGCGTCGATGTCGACTTCTCGTCACTACTTCTTCGAGGTTAGACTTGCTACTTACTGGGTACGCGTTGATTTACGTACTCATGCTACACTTGCTGTATATTTTGTACAGGTACATATATGTCTAGTGGTCTTTTTGGGCACATAGGCGCAGTTATTGCTGGGACTTACTGTGAGCTGCATTCCATGTTACGAATTCGCAGCATACTGAATTTTCATCAGAGTTATTTGCATTCTCCTGTCTAATTTGTATTCCAGACAGATGTTGTATTTTATCATATTCCCTAGTTGATGCTCATGCACTTGTGACATCGATTTTTGGGGATTCTTTTAGGTTATTTATTATTGTGGTTCATGCAGATTCTTTCATTTACTCCGTAAATTCTATTTTATACTGTCTAATTAAGGAAATTTTTTATTTTAAAAATATTAAAACGGGTAATTAAATTGATAAATCACCGTTGACTTGCCTGACGGTGGCGTTAGGCGCCATCATGACCCATAGTGAATTTTGGATCGTGACAATATCTATGCCTCCCCTCTCTATTTTAAAATTTCAATCAACTAGAACTTCTGGAAGCATTTTTCACAAACAAACGTTGTGCTGTCTTTAATAGGTTGCGTCACAGAATAGTCTTTTAACAGACATGTTAATTGGTTGAACAATGTGTTGTCATTTCCTGCACTATTTTTACTGTTGGTATATTCAACATTCATAATATATTTAAGGCCAAATAGTTAGAGAATGACGAATTTGTCTGACATGGTTCTTGGCCAAACATAATCACAAAAAGAAATTGTCAGCATAGTCTCTTTAAACACGGAAGGAAAATTTACACTTTTATTCATTTACTATTGACCTTACACAATCTTCTCTGCCTACATATGTAGGTTGATGCTGCTAATGTTAGGATAACGAAGACCAGAACAGTGTTGAGTCATCCACTTTAGAATTTTTATAGCTGAACTCTTTCAGCAGGTAATGAAACACATACACTTATTGCGTAAACTCAGCAATTGTTAATATGTTGATGTTGACTATTGGAGAATGAATCTGATGGACATAGTGCACTCAGTGACTAGAAAAATTATATATCTTCCATATTTTTTGGGCATTTTCTCTTAAATACTCTATTTATTTGATTTTTAAAAAGTTTAAAGTATCTTAAATACAATGACAATTAAAGGGAAAGACACTGAATAAAATGAAACATGAAGAGACATGAACACGTCTGTTCATGTTCCACTCCTATGTAGTATATCTTTTTATCTTGGTCAGAATGTAGTATATCTTTTTATCTTGGTCAGAATGTAGTATATCTTTCCATAAATCTATCATTCTTCCCAATTTTAAAATTAAAAGCACTTAATACATCATAATGATCCAATAAATATAATTTTACCGTTACTAATTGCTCGAAAGGTTTTACTCAACAAGTGTGTATTCCTATGATCCTCTTCATTCAGTAAGGATTTCCAAAATCTCTATCAAAGGAAAATAATAAACATAACCCTTTTGCTATCACTGATTTAGTGTTGGTCCCCATCACTGATTTCTCTTACATGACTCCTCTCTTTATGCACCTTTATGTATCTTTAACTCCATAGTCCATAATTGGAATATAATTGTATTCTTTGTAGTATAATTGAGAGCACTTTAATTAATATTTTTTTATTGAAAAGAATTACTCTTTACAATGGATCTAATGTTTGGTCTAAGCAAGGAGAATCAAAGTAGAGTAGGAGGGTTATTATCATTTTGCTGAAAGGTTCTGTTCTTTCTTACAATTTTTTTGTATTTGTTGTATTTAAGCTCCATGTATATTCTAATCCTCAATTGAGGGTTTAATGGGATTTCTCATTCCATTATTTTGAATCATATGATATAGTTGGTTTTGACATCGGCAAAATAAAAACATAAACTCCAAAGCGATTTTCGACTGTGCTCTTCCTCTCTACCATACAGTGACATAGGTAAATACTCCACGCTTTCTCTGTCTTCTCTCTCTATATGTATTTCAATTCACAAGCATGTATATTCTTGAGTCATGACCTATTCAGATTCAGGATATTTAGAAACATGTATTATATATTACTCATGCATAATGATGTTTCGAATGCAGTTGCAGTTTGTTGCGTGAATATATTGATCTAATTCGAGAAAGAAAGAGATCAATTTTGGATCTATGAAAAGTGAAGCGAAGAATGGAAAGATTTAGCTATTTGCGGTTAAGTTTTGGTGCTTCCACGAGACTGATCGAGACGACTATAAAGTATTATTAACGATGACTATTTGTTTATAAATGTTACAAGGTTATATTTTCAATTCTTCATTCTCATTTTGTTTGGGAAATTTCAAAGATCACGATTACCAATATCATTACGAAATTGATTGAATGTATCTAACCTATTTTCCCCACTTATTTTAAAATTCCAAAGGAGACATAAAGTTAATACTAAATATTATTTACAACAGTTATTACTATTATTTATGAATATTAATTAAGTAGAAAGACAACGCAATAGGACATAGAGACATAAAGTTAATACTAAATATTATTTACATCAGTTATTACTATTATTTGTGAATAATATTTAAGTAGGAAGACGACGCAATCAGACATACACTAGATAATATTTTGAAAAGAAAGTGTGTAAACTACTCTTCCAATTGAGAAGATTTCTTTCGAGCACAACCTGATTTCTTGCCATTAACAACTTGTTTGAATGGCGATTACCCATTGTATTGTATCGTATTGTTATTTTAAATACGATGTTTTTTTTAATTGTTACTTAAATTTTATTTTATCGTATCGTTAAATCCGTCGTTACATAACGACGAAATGTGTCACTTTATGTAACGACCGATTTGGTGTGGTCGCCTCGTTACCTTGTCTTTTTATCTCAATCTCACCCTTCATTATTATTAAATAATTTTATTTTATCATTTACCCTACTTTTTTATATAGTAATTTTACCTCGTGTCATAATTTTTCTTTATAATATTGCAAGTTTATTCTTCATATTGTTGGTCTGTGATATCATGAAACGATGACAAACGACACAATGTATCCAAACATTGTATTTATCAAACGATACAGTACAGTACAGTACAATACGATACGATACATTATGAAACGATACATAACAGTCATCCAAACAAGCTGTAAGAAAAAAAGATTATGAGGGTGTTTGGCTAAGCTTATAAGCTGGTCAAACTGACTTATAAGCACATTTTGGCTTATCTACGCGTTTGGTAAACATCCAAAGTGCTTATAAGTCAAGTGCTTATAAGCTCAAATCAACCATAAGTCATAAGTTAGGCACCCTCAACTAAAAAATCCGTTATAATTTTAATTCTTTAATTTAAAAAATTATAGTACATACAAATGTTATTCGATTAATTATTTCCAAATAGAAAAACTGAAGGGAAAAAGGAATGATAATTATAAATGTGTTTCTTAGCGATAAATATGCCAAATTATGCGACCCCACACACATACATATATATACACCCGCTACACCTCTTTGGTATTTTTTCAAAATTTCTTGTGTTTATGATAAATCAAAAAAAAAATAAGGAAAAGGGAGGAAATTAAAAATATGAAAAAGGAGAAGAAGACAAAAACTCAAAATTTTTGACACATCCCCGTACAAAGAAGAAAGAAATGTCCGAATTTATCTTTCCTTTTTTCCCTTTTATTTCTCTTTTCTTCTGTTCTTCTTTTCTTCTTTTCTTCTTTTCCTCCCTCTAACTTATGTTTCCTCCATCACTAAGATAAACTCCTTTTTTCTAATAATTTGTCTTTGTAACAAACATCTGAATAAATTTGCAAAAATACACTATTCCATATGAATACACATGCACAGTCTTTACAAAGGTGAGATTGTCATTAAACATAACCAATTGAAAAAGAAAGATTACACATGACCATCATCCGTCAAGATTTCAGGCGTAAATATGTCCCATGAACCTAAAAAATAATCAAATATGTTAGGATACTGCCACAAAAATAAGATTGTCATTAAACCTCACCAATTAAAAAAAAAATTACACATAATCAACATCCGTCAAAACTATATCTCCCGAACTGAAAAAATAACCAAGTATGTTAGGATATGTATTTGTAATATGTGCAACTAAGATTATGCTATCCTATAAAACTATAAGATTTTTTTTAAGACATATGCAAGCATGGAAATGAGTATAAAAGAAGTAAGTAAATGAAAAATAAAAAGTATAGAGGTAAAATTGGGTGCTGGAGAGGAGGATATAAAGATAATTAATTACTAATTAAAAGACAACCATATTAAAATATGAGTGAAGGAAGAAAATAATGCATATGTTTAAATGAGGAAGGAGAATGAAACTAATAAGAAGGAAGAGGGGGCGTTAGGAATGAAGGAGACGTTTCGGAAAAATAAAATAAATGAAAAAATGAGGGGAAAGAAGTAAAAAAGGAGAAAAAAGATAATAATGATCATACAAAATTCTTAAGATGAAAATATTTAAATCAAAATTGAATTGCTCATAGAACCTCTATCTTGACCAATACGTAAAGATTTAATGTAAAAATTTTAAAGGATGAATGCATCAAAAAGACTTTTAAATGAAGTATGCAGTAGGTATTTTTTCTAGTTTGTCATTATTGGGGTTTTATTATTTCTAGAGATATTTGATCCTTTCTCTTATTAATCCATATAGGTGAAACTACACATTTTTCTCGTCTTTTGCCTTTCCTCTTGTTCTTCTTTTTTCTTTTTTTTTCCTTTTTTTTTTACTTTTTCTTTCTTATTTTCCTACACATTCATTTTTTAAAAATAAAATTATCAAATATCAAAATATTAAACTCAAATATAATTCTCAGAAAGTAGTCCAAAAATGTTAAGCTACTGATATTACGGAGTTCTGAATACTGAATCTCGTATGAGAATATGAAAAACATTTGAAATATTGGCTCGCACTTTAAAATATTACATAATACAAAAAGAAAGAAGGTGTAAGAGCAATGAAAACACTAATATTGAAAACATTAACAGTCAAGCGTAAGTAAGTATTTTAAAAGTAGCTCAAGAGTATCATTTGTTCCTCTCATAATATGTCATAATTAAGGTTGGGGTTGCATTTTTCAATGTCATTAGCAACATAGATCATGCAACTGAATAGAAATATTACTTGAAAATTGAAATCATGATATCCACGTAATTGCTCCATGTCCTCTTGTACTATCCTGTAAAATAAATCAAAAGGAACAATAACTTGGTATTTCAAAAAATAAGTGAGAGTATTTTTTTGTTCTATCGCATAATCAATGTTGGACTTGAGTAAAAAATTTATTCCATGTACTAGCTCGAAAGAGATCTTAAAATGACATTAGATACAATTTATGATCACTTTCTAAAAGTTCAATCATAATTAATCAAGCAAGATTGGAGAGACAACTTATGTATTCTCAACATCATAATACTTGTTGTACTGAAGCCTCATAGTACCTTATAAAATACTTAAATGTCGGTCAATGCATCAACTAAAAGCTTGTAATGGATTAAACAAAGAATCGAACTTACCTAAATATCGCGACGAATGTATTCATATGATGAAAATATTTTAACCCT
>AWOL01S0058524.1:0-16116 GCA_000715115.1 Nicotiana otophora | reverse complement strand
CCTAAATAATAAATAATATTAATAATACTTTCTTTTCATGTTATAGATAGAGTATTTTTTTTTCATTTCAACAAATAAGTATTTTCTTTTCACGATATTTTTTTTTTCATTTTAACAAAAAATTACTTTATTTTCATTGTGTAGTAAAAATATTTTCTTTCATTTTAACAAAATGATGCAGTAAAAAATATTTTTTTTCATTTCAACAAAACAATGTAGTAAAAAGTATTTTCTTTTATTGCAACAAAAAGAGTATTTATTTTTCATGATGTAGAAAAAAGTATTTTCTTTCATTTCAACAAAATAAATACTTTATTTTCGTGTTGTAGAAATAGTACTTTATTTTTCAACCAAAAAAAAAGATTCTTTTAGTTATGGAGCACAAATTTTAACGTTGTTTTGCGTAAAAAAGTGAAGCAACGCATTAGTTTCTTTGGATTTGTGTGAATTTTTAAAAGAATAATTAAATTATTGAAGAAAATAAAGTCATGAAATAATTAAATTATTGAAGAAAATAAAGTCATGAAAATATTGAGTATTTGGGGGGGAGGGGATGAGTACATGAAATGGAGGGACTTGGGAGAAACATGTGAGGAGAGTAGTATAAAATATTATTTTCCTAAAAAATATTTTCTACTCTCTAACCAAACACTAGAAAATATTTTTACTTATCCACCAAACATGAAAAAATAAGTGATAAAATNAAGTCATGAAATAATTAAATTATTGAAGAAAATAAAGTCATGAAAATATTGAGTATTTGGGGGGAGGGGATGAGTACATGAAATGGAGGGACTTGGGAGAAACATGTGAGGAGAGTAGTATAAAATATTATTTTCCTAAAAAATATTTTCTACTCTCTAACCAAACACTAAAAAATATTTTTACTTATCCATCAAACATGAAAAAATAAGTGATAAAACATCTCATTTTACATGTACCAAACACACCCAACATCTATTCCATTTTTATGTAAAGCAAACGATTACAATCTTTAAAAAGCTTTTATCAAGAATTTAAGTTATAAGCAGTTTTTACATTACACGCAAAAGATTAAATTTACAACAAAATATACACACCCGCAATTGCTACGTTTCATAATTATATTTATGCGAGTTTAACATTTCATCATTTTATAGGCTCAAAATTCAGTGGGTCCCCACAATCTTGATCCATAGTGAAAAGTGAAAACGACCACTAGCTTAAGAGATGAGGTTCTCTCGTTCAGACCCCGCAACCCCAACACGTTGGTCTAAAACTCACCATTCTTTCTCCTTCCCTTGGGCCACCCCCTAGATTTCCTTCTTCTGGTTTTCATTGCACACACTTCTCTTTCATCCCCGCAAAAAAATATCTAATTCAAACAAACTCTGAACCAACACAAAATTCTCTCTTAATTATTCCCCTGCAATTCAACAAAATTAGCTCATTCATGGCCACTGTTCCATTCTTGGTTGAGTCAAACCTCAAATGGAACCCTTTGTTTTATAATCCAAACCCAATACAGTATAACCGTTTCCTCCATTATCAAAAGCTTACACCCTCAAGACTCTCCAAACCCTCCAAGCTGACCGTCAAATGCTTCTTCAAGAACAATAAAAATGGTAACTATAATGATAAAAACGGGTTAGAATTGAAAAAAGAAGAAACCCCATTTGATAAAGTTGTTAAAACTGTAATGAAAGCCATCAAAGCATTGCAGAAGCCAGCTGTAGCGGCTGTATTGGTGGGGTTGTTATTGATGTATGATCCAAATTCAGCATTGGCTGCTTCTGGTGGGAGAATTGGTGGCAAGTCATTCTCTTCTTCGCGGGGTTCTTCATCTTCGTCGAGGGGGTATTCTACGAGGAGAGCAGAGCCTAGTTTTTCGTATTCAGTTCCGTATTATGCGCCTTCTCCTTTTGGGTTTGGTGGGGGTGGTGGGGTTTATGTTGGCCCAGCTGTTGGTTTTGGGTTTGGGTCCAGTGCCTTTCTTATCATGATGGGTTTTGCTGCTTTTGTTTTGGTTTCTGGGTTTCTCTCTGATCGGTCCGAGGGGGGCAGTGTGCTTACTGCTACTGACAAAACTAGTGTTCTCAAGCTTCAGGTAATTAACTGAACTGATTACATAAAAAACATTTCATCTTCATGATTAATATTAGTGGTTATTGTAAAAGAGCACAAATTTTATGTAAAAGTGTTGAAAAACATTATTGTTTATAGGTTACTTTAAGATTTGCTTTCCATTGGTTGGTTATAGTTTTAGTGAAGTTATTAAGTAGTAAG
Organism: Nicotiana otophora; assembly: GCA_000715115.1. Classification (NCBI taxonomy): domain Eukaryota; kingdom Viridiplantae; phylum Streptophyta; class Magnoliopsida; order Solanales; family Solanaceae; genus Nicotiana; species Nicotiana otophora. Next base: position 13,851 of record AWOL01S0058524.1, on the reverse strand, counting down.
TATTCTTGCCTAGTTTAGTGGTGAAAAGTTGTTTGCTTTAGTTCTTGACATTTGAGTGATTGGTCAGTTTACTTATATGTGCAATGAAGAAGAAGTTGAATTGGGATGGTTGTTTTGAGCTTTGAGTTGCTCTTGAATTCTATGGAGAAATTTGAGATTAGTGATAGGTGTAACTCTGCACTTGGAAGGTTATTGGTAACGGCATAATGATGTAATGCTATATCCAATGAAGTAAAGAAGGAATATCTGCAGTACCTGGTTCAGCGTATCCACTGTTAAATTCCTCAGACATGCTTATGATGACCTTGGTATCTAAGGTTCTTGTAGTGAGATTGAGTACTATTGATTCAGTATGTTGAGCTCTTGTCATAGTGCTCTGTTGTTGCCATTTTTCTGAAAATTTTGTTTGCCTTGCATTTGCATTGTTCTAATGTTATTACAATTTCTTCTCTAGTGTTTAACTGCCTTTTCTCTTTTTTCCGGAAGGTTGGGTTGTTGGGCTTGGGTAGATCACTCCAAAAGGATCTCAACCGGATTGCAGAAGTGGCAGATACATCCACATCGGAGGGTTTAAGCTATGTGTTGACAGGTAAAACTTATTTGTGCCGATTGAAGCCCAAAAAAAGATATTTTAAACTATAGTATGTGTGCAAATATAGGAATGACGACTAGTTCCCATCTTTATGTTACCAATATTCTATCTAAATTTTTCTTATTGATGAAGAAATTTGAAAGTATCTTTGCTAATGCTGTTGAATTTGTCCAACATGTCTTCTCCCCCTTCCTCACCTCACCCTTTCCCAAAAGGGAAAGAAGAGAAGAAACGACTAATACAACACCTGTGCCTCAATTTGAACTAGTTGGGCTTGCTAAATGTATCCCTGTATCTATTCCAGCCCATTTGGGGCTGTTCCATTGCAATACTTGATGTAATAACTTTTCTTTAAAGACAAATTAGAGGATCAAAAAAAGGGATTCTGTTAATCTCACGTTTATATCTATACTGACATACAACTACAAGCCCCTAGTCAAGTTCTTTTGTTATGATTAGAAAGAAGTCTCTAATCAAATCAAAAAGATTCTTCGCAAAATCGGATCTAATGTTAGAGTAAAAACAAAGGCTAAACCTTAATATGGACTAGTTGCTATCACTTATTTGGATACTTTGTTCTCATTGTGTTTTGTACTTTGTTAAGTCTGCATTAATTTCAAGAAATTGTAGTTTTTTTGGGATAGCTTCCGTCTGTATTTTTAGGTCTACTTGGCCCTCTTCTAACACCTGTGATTGTATTCTCTACGTTTCCTCCTTTCACCTTCTATCGCTTGTAATTATTTATAGTTGTGTCTAACCTTGTTTATGACTACACATCTATCTCAAAATTCACATTTTTACAACACTCATCTTGTAGATATATTAGGACATAGAGGTCCAATGTTTACTTACATATAACATTCTTGGTCTTCCAAACTTTATATAGAACTTACATTTTACTTTGATAGGTATCATGTCATCACATGACACTATCGTAGCTTTCCATTTAAGTCATCCTATCTCATTTGTTTTTTATCATATCTTCATCTATTGTGTCATTCTCCTGAAGAACTGAGCGTAGATATCTGAACTGTTTGTATTTAGGTGGTAATCCTGTCAGATCTTACTTCAACTTCATTCTTCTTAGGCAAGCTAAACTTGTAATGTGTATATTCTGTCTTACTTCTCCTTATCCTCAGATCCTTACTCTTTAGAGCATAACTCAAACTTTTGGGTGAATCTTTTAATAGCTTCGTCGATTAACACAATATTGTCTGCAAATAGCATGCACTAAAGGACAATCTTGAATACTATTGGTTAGCTCATCCATAATTAGGGTGGTGTAAGCTCACAGTTATGGAGTACATTGATTTCCTCCCATGGTTCTCTTACACTTGTGACGGTTCCTTCACACATATCCCTTATAGCATTTATATTTGATACAATTTCTTTCTTTCGTATCATCTACCAAAAAGGACAAAAGCCTTTATATTTCCATGAATCCTGGACTTTATAATCTGCTATTATGGGGGTAGTAGATTATTTGAGTGAAAATAACTTCCCTACATTGGATTTCTAAGTATTTTCATTCCAATTCCTTAGTAGGTCGAGAAAAACTTGTTTTTTTTTAAATTTTTTATTTTACAACGGTGGTGTCCAGAAAAGACTCATTTTTTTTTCCCTTCAAGATTTAATCTGACGGTGTTACAACCGTAGGGATTGGTTGAAATTTTGGCTACAATCCTTTTATTTCTTGTTGAAATTGCTTACACCTTCTAATCTAAAGACTAGAAATTCGGCTATATTTTTCTATTGGTGTCCTGTGGGATTATTTATTTCTTACATAAGCTGATCGATTTTGGGTTTCCGTGTTGCAGAGACAACATTAGCTTTGCTTCGACACCCTGATTATTGCATCTCAGCTTATTCATCTGTGAGTAAAAGCAATACTTCCTTTATACTGCTTTCTGCTGTTCGATGTGGTTTTAAATTGTGGTAGTGACATAACAATGAACTTTTGTCCCTTTTTTCCTCTGCAACAGCATCAGTTCCCTTTGTTCTTTTCTCATTTTTGCTCCTGATTTTGATCGAGTCAGACTTGAATTTATGATAGTTTTACTTTTTAAATCAGTGAAAAATTAAAATCCGTAAAACTGGTTTAAAGTGAAGTTTGGGACCTGTCCATTTAAAAATTGAATGAATGGGTTCTAAGTAAAACGGTCAAATTATATGTCTCTTTTCTGACACCAATTATTAATTTTTGGAAGATGAAATTTTCTTATTTCGAAACTATAGAAAAAGTACTATATGGAAAAGCTGTTATCTAGAAAAATATTTGACTCTTCATATAATAATGGTGTCATGCACTATTATCAAATCCAATAAAATCTCGGTATATGATCTTGTATTGGTGGAGCTCAGATTTTTGTAAAGAACAACGAGACTTTGTGCACTCTCTTGTTTCTTGATTGATATCCTTTACTGAGCTCTTTCTGCCATCTCTGTACCTAGCCCTCCTCTCCTTTTTTTGGAAGAGAGACTTAAATCTCATAATCATGGAACTGCTAAAAAAACATGTCCTTAATTTGCATAAGGAGGTACTTTCAATGGACAAATGTCGAAATCCTGTCAGCTATATATTATGTCCAAATCAGAAGCAAAGTCACAAAGAATATCCAGTTCAGAACGGTGAGTGGAAGATAAGATTTTAGCCTATTAATGTGTGCGGTGCGGATTCCAGAAGAGTCCTCGGGGCTTCTTGCATCTCTGGTTTGATTGATACTAGGGTGGGCGGGCAACCAAAATCTGGTTACTAGTCTTCAATATCGAGATGCATAGAGACATGGGATGATTATGATGAACTGATAAAAGCATTAGAAGTATGCTTTAGTTGGCTAGGGAGAATACAGTTCTCTACTCTGTTAGTTTCTGGACAGATAATTTCAGTAGTCCAACCTAAAATGTGAGAGAAATCATGATATCGTGGATGAGCTCCTAACTATTTCATCTACTGCCATTGATTCTATCAGAAGTAGACTGGTATTCATCCCTTGCATCTTTGAGAAACCTTGTAATCATGGTTGCGTCCTTCTAGTTTCATCATATTGGTGCTTGTTTCTTTGGTGTATCCTTCTGCTGAGTACAATTCTGATACATTTATCAGAATTTCACGATACTTGAGTCCCTCTCATTTCTAGTTGCAATATCTTGCTTTTGTTGCATAACTAGTGAAAAAGAATCATAATCCGTATATGAACAAGCTTTTATCACGCCCAAGACTTCTTATTTTTAGTGCATATGCTATATTTACCTACGCATTAGCCATGCAAGATAGAAAACTTAATCCCTTAATATTCTAGTTTTTGCGAAATGTACAAATGCAATGAAGTAACTCCTGTATGAATTATTTTAAGACCTCATATTTCCTTCGACTTCCGGACTATACATATGCTGAACTGTATAGGTCTGGTCCAAGCATCGGCATTTATCAAGTACCTTGATTGTGCAATTCTAGAACTGCTCTGCGCTGCAGCACCAGTGTCTGAGAAGAATTAGGGGGAAGTTTATAATGACCAAAGCAGTAAGGATGGAATAAGCATAGATTTTTGGTTCTCTCTTATAATAATCATGATTGGCGAAGGTTTTTGCTGTCTTGAGGGATCACAGTTCTTTCTCAGTATTTGGTTGACGATCTGTGTTATTAATTTGATTTCTGGATCAGTGATTATTTTTTCTTCAACTAGGCTAGAAGATCCTTCTAGTTCCTTTTAGATATTTGGAGCTAGTCTTTTTTTAATCGGTATCGGTAGTATTTGGAGCTAGTTTTCGTGAAAGTGTGTCTGGTTTTGTTACATAAAGGGGGAAAAAGCTGCTTCATCTTAATTTTATAGATCAGAACTGATCGTTTTGCTATAATTTGGGGAATATTGGTAATAGTAAATTGCTGTCTTTTAAGTTTTAATGATCTTTATTTTTGGATCCAAACATGATATATTAGGTGGGTTTCCAGTCTGTTAAGTTTCTTAAGTATCTTTGTTTGTTGTCTCTCTCCACTTTGGCAGTTTCACACCTATGCATATCAGGAAGGTCTCTTAGATTTTTCCTTCCACTAAGTATATTTGTTGTGTCTGCCATGTAGGTTGATGTCAAGAGGAGCATGGAAGAAGGCGAGAACCGATTCAATCAACTTTCCATTGAGGAACGTGGTAAATTTGATGAAGAGACACTTGTGAATGTGAACAACATTAAACGGAAAAGCTCTATGAGCCAGAGGGCAAATGGATTTAGCAATGAATACATAGTGGTAAGGATGACCTTGTATAGCCTTTCCATTTTAATTTTATAGGTATTTTTGGGCTGAATTGTGGAAAATGGGAAGGCCTGCTTTGGCTTATGTGGCTTCCTGAGTTCCATTAGGGAAAGCTTAAAGCTTTCTAAATGTCGGAAGGTCTTATCTTAGTGTTGTTGTTGGTATTAGGACTATAGGGTTAAGTTTCGATAGCACTACAACATCCTCCCTACCTCCAAAGGAAGATTGAGAATAACATAAGTTAGATTATGAAGAAGTGTGCTATAAGATTTTCTGTATAGGCATCTCTGAATTGGATAGAGATGTAGGTCTTTAACCTTATCTGTTGTGATTTCTTTATTTCCTTTTAATATGACTGGTTCTTTTCCCCTTCATCATCGCTGCATGACACTTGCCAAGTTATCTTTTGGTAGATGTTGCATGAAGAGAATACTCGTTTATTTGCTTAGTGAAAAATATTTCGAGCACAAAGATTCTTCCATTTTATCTACTGAAAGAAGTTTCCTCTTATACTTGATGTTTGCTGCTGACTAGTGTAAAAACTCTTCTGTAGTTTGCAGGTCGTTGGAAAATAATGATTTAACAATTAAAGAAAACATGGATCGTAAATGAATTATCTCTGTTTAGATATATCTTTGTTTCTTATTTAGGGCATAATGATATGTCAAGGTGGACTTTTGTTGATCTGGATGCCGCTCTCGAGAAGAAAAAACTGAGATATCTGCATTTGATGTGAAAGACAAATGTCTACCTTCAATATTTTCAAGAGGATCTATACACTGCAATGGATTTATTGTTCTATCATTTAATTGCTGTTTTAGTTTCTATATCGCTTTCATTTTCTTCTGGAGTCAAATTTTCGCCATTGGATTTATACACTAATGATCCCCCTTTAGTTGAATACATCTGATATTCTCTTTCCACGATGATTATTCTTTTCTGCATTTGTGCAATTTCAGGTTACTATCTTGGTAGCTGCTGAAGGAGTTTATAAATTACCTACTATTAATGGAAGTGGAGACTTGAAAGAAGCCTTGCAAAAGATTGCGTCCATTCCTTCCAGTAGAACACTAGTAAGCAAACGAAATGGTCATCAAGAAGTAACAAGTTTTCTGCTACTTCTAGTTTTTCATTTTTGATATTTACTTGTTGCAGGCAGTTGAGATTTTATGGACCCCACAGAACGAAAACGACACATTATCAGAACGAGAACTCCTTGAGGATTACCCTCTCTTGCGGCCTCTGTAAGAAAACTGGGATTTCATGCTTTTCTTTTACTTTCTAAAGATCATATAGCCTGCTGTCAACCCGTTTTTGTTATATCTTCATGTATATAGCTCGTAGAGCATCGATAATATTTGTGTAAGAATGAGGTAAATCTTCCTAATTGTACTAGTAAAGTTGTTTATATAAATAGACCAGTTTCTCCTTAAGTTCTTCAGTAATCACTACTTCCACAATTCACCCCTAAAACTCTTCTCCACCTCTCAAAAGAAAAGAGAAGCCAAGTGAAATACATGTCCTTTCAGGATTTTAAAGGTGATATAGTGGCACTGTGGAGCTGCACTTGATCAGCATTACCTTTTGCATATTTTGTTAATTAAATATGGAAGATATATTTGCTCGACATAGAGGGGAGCCTGACCCTTCTCCGGATCCTGTGCGTGAATGCGGCCTCTTTTTAGATTTGCTTGACATAAGAATTATCTCATTGTTTTACCTTTNTGGAAGATATATTTGCTCGACATAGAGGGGAGCCTGACCCTTCTCCGGATCCTGTGCGTGAATGAATGCGGGATGTTTCGTGCATCGGGCCTCTTGTTAGATTTGCTTGACATAAGAATTATCTCATTGTTTTACCTTAATGATTTTCGCTTTTTTCGGCTTTGAACTATGAAACTTCAAATCACATTATTATTGGATATAATCTTTTTGAGCTGTCACATCCAATTAGTGGACTTGCCAGGTAAGATGAGGTAGTGATATTTGATGGGATTCTTGAAATCAAAATTAGATTGAGATTTGCTATTTTGCCGGTCTCTATCACTTCTTTTGTAAGATACATCAGTACAACTGTAATTAGACGGTCACTTAAATGACCAGAAATCCCCGAGGACGTTGTTTGGATAATGGGTTTGTTTCTCTGCCCTTAGTCACTTAAATATTAAGCTTTTGTATTTGTGTCAAAATCACTCACAGGTTGTTGAGTTGTTGTTGTTAATATTCACATTTCATAGAATTGTCTGATATCCTATATATCATATTTTTTTTGTTTCCCATCAATACTTTAAACGTCTTTTGACCTTTTCACTCGACTATTTTTTTTCTTCTTCCTCAAGGATTATCTTAGTCAGGTCCTAATAATTGACACTACAATACAACTTTAGAAGAAAGATAACAAGTTTGCAAACCAAACGATTGGTGCTCTGTCCCATATAAAATATGGCAATAGAGTGTTTGCCACTTCAAGTATTAACTCAACTAACATAAGAAATATAAGTTCATTACAATTACTATTCTAATGGCATGGTCGGGATTCGGGGGATCACTTTAGTCTTAACTCTCTCATATATCAGCTCTAAGTGTTTGTGTTTTGCTTAAACTAATGGATCTGTGTAATAGTCGAATAGGATGAAAATCAAAGCAATTAGCAATGTATGTAGGAGAAAGTGCACATGGAAGTGCTTGATCATGTTTCATTCCCACCAAATTCGGAATATTTAATTTTTTATCTATCTATATTAATATTCTTTCTTTACAGTAAGAATACAATTTGAGTATCCTAGGACTATTGGAATCCAATGCAAATTTTCTAATGTGCTGGACTAGTCCACTTGAAGAAAGCCACATTTTTCTAGCTATCATATTATTACAATTATTATCATAACTAGCATTATTGTTATAACTAATAACTTATTCTTCTTATTGTTATTACTATGTATTCTAATACAAGTAGGATAAATATTTCCACATTGTAATTATCTTAATTGTTATTAGATCATTTAAAGGAACTTTTGGAAGTGGAAGGTTGATATGCTGTATGGTTTGGAGCCTACTCTTTAGACATGAACAAGTAATTAAGTAATTAGGGGTGTTTATAAAAAAACGAACTAAATCACTGATACTTTCTATCGTTTGGTTTGATTTTGGTTTTGAATTTTAAAAATCGATCAAATTTAATTTGGTCTTATTTTTAATCAAAATATAACCGAAAAAATCGAACCAAACTGACTATAGAAGTAACTATTTAAATTTATTATTAGACCTATATATATGCATATTTTTATATAAAGTTTCTAAAATTTTATGGTACATATTAGTCGTTTGTATTTTTAAACTAGCTTTTTGCTATTATAATAATCTAATTCTTTGTCTTTACATTCTAGTTTGATTGATAGTTTTTTTTGCTAAATACAAGAATTTATTTCATGTTAAAAATAAACGATTTTAATTGAGTACTTAAATTATTCATCACTAGTATTTGATTCAATTATCATCAATATATCTTGGTAAATAATAGATTTCTCAAAAAACAAGTGGTTTGATAATGTTACGTTGAAAATGTAGTCGCCGAAATATGTGTTTGGTAGTGTATGTCTCATATTTAAGAAAAAAATTGATAAATAGCTTAAAATCCGAAAAACCGACAAAAACCAACAACAAACCGAATCCATAAAAAACCGACTTAATTGGTTTGATTTGCTTCAAATATTTGAAGAACCGACTTACTTGATTTGGTTTCTTTTTAGGAAAAAACCGATTCAAACCGAACCATGAACACCCCTAAGTAATTAAATTGCTTTTTTGGATATAAACAAATATCAGAAACCGATAAAGAATATTATGTAACGATCATTTATCTTCTTTTTTTCCCCTTCTTTTTTCTCAAAAGAGTTGAAATCTATAAGTACGGATGGAATTCAAGAAGTACACTAATTAATACCAATAGTTAGTGGGAAAATTTTCAATCATCTGTCCATAATGACGAATTAACCTTTTATTCTTGGACAAAAAATCGAAAATTAAAGATAGTGCGTGGCAAAAAAAAATAAAAAATGGTGGTTGATAAGATTAATGAAAAGCTATTGAGTTTGTGGAAATTAAGGATAAGGATCTTGAAAATGATTGAAAATTTTTCTTCTCATGTTTTTACACTTTATTAATAAAGTTAAATTTGTTGACGAAGATGTGTATTTGCCTTAAGGGAATTCATCAGCTACCTTTATTCTCACTTTTAATTTTACTCAAGAAGATACAGTCAACTATTCGTGCTTTCAAGTTTGGCAATACTCCATATTAATTGACTTTAATTTCCTTACTAGAGAAATTACCCCTTTTTTGTTATAAAAGAATGTGTGGTGGATTATCTAAGTAGAATTCAAGCATTTTCTATTAAGTAAAAAGATGAGTAAATTACACTTAATATCCTTATTTTTAAAGTTCGAAAAAAAATTACCTCTTCATTTTTTGAATGAGATTGATAACCCATTAAACAACATTTTCTGGTTGTTACTTCTTTTTCATTTTGCTATTATTTAAAGTTTGACAATGATAAGAATATTTTTCAGTAAGAATTGAGTTTATGAATGGAGTATGTTTCGTGGAAAAAATATGAGTAGCTTAAATTGTGATGATTAAGAAGTCAATATATTGATTTGTCTTCTAAAATCTAAAGGGATCATCAATAATATCTTGATCAATCAAGGAAAACAAAGGAGAAAAAGAAAAATGGAGAAAAAGAACGTAACTTTTATTTATCATTGTGGCATTATTAGGGTATTAATTAAATATCTCATCAAATATTTGTGCGCTTTTATGTGATGAAAAGTGCTTGCCACCGAATTCAGATTATAAGACCTTTTTGTGTTACTTTTATTCTTTGGGTCAAACTTAAGTACTTAATTAAGTTCAATATGAGTTAGGTTGTTAACTTGTTGCATGCCTAGGAAAAACAAGAGGAGACAGATAATAACAACAATATGTCCGGTGTATTCTTACATTATAGGATAGAAAAATAATTATTTATGTGTCAATTTATATAAACACCGATAAAAATCAACCGTGTTTGTTGAGTTGGAGGAAAAAGGGGCAAATATATGATACTAATTTAACAAAAGATAAAACTAAACGAAAGCCGATAGTTCAAGAGCAATTTTAGACCATCAAATTTTGACAGTAGTGTTACTACTATCTTTTGCTCTATTTAATTGCACTTGAACTATCCGCCAATATATTCGCGAAAAAAGAACTACTTTAAATCCTTTATGCCCAACGATAACGAAAGAAAATCAAAATTAAGAATTTGTTAGGCTCCCAATTATACAAGTAATGTATAATTTTACTTTCAAATAGGTAAAAAGGAAGGACTTTAATTCTTTTTAATTACTAACATAGTTGGTCAATATGTTTAGAGTTTGCAACATCTGGAAGCATTTAAATGCTTTCTTCATACGAATAAATATTGCGTAACTCCAATAAGCTAAATATTTATTTTCAAAATACTCTTTAGAGATTTTTTGAATCAAAACAGCTGTCAAGGGGACTTGAAATAAAACAGAGTTAATAACCAACCAAATATTCTTGACCAATTTTTCTTAACATTAATTTGACGTTTGAAATCATTATATTAAAATAATAGTCCAGTCTTTGTCTTCTAATTGGTAGGACTTTAAAGCTATAAAATTTGATAAAGTTTTGACCTTTAATAGTCAACAAAATTGAACCTGCCATGCTACGTTGTTTCCTATTGTTATGTGATGGTTTAGAGAACAAGTGTCGAAGTCATAAATTTTCTCAAAGTTGTTCAAACTTGAAAGTAGCAAAGAAAAATTTCGACAAAAGGTATTCAATGTATGTTATGTACCTTAAAAATTTGATATTTTATCTATATACACAATATAACCAAAGCGTAATTTCGCCCCCGCAGAGAACTACCCTTACGATTTCTACTTCCCTTTAGACTAATCAAATTTGTATTTTATGAATGCCTTTCGCTAGAAATTTTTGCTAGATTATTTTATTGACTGTAATTATTTTAGCAATAAATTTACATATTTAAGTCAAATCCTTTAATAAAGGAGTGAAAAATAGTTTACACTCTCGAACTTTGCTTTAAAAATCAAACTTTCTTCTCTACTTTGAACAATTATCATCTCCCTCTCATTTTTCGATTGACTTTCTAAATGCCTATTTTAACTTCTACATTATCAATATTTATCTCGTTCTGCTTTTATTTTTTACTTTTTTATTATCATGATATTTTTCTCTTTTCTAATACCTATGCAATGAACTTACCTATATAAGAATCATAAAAGTATTTAGATCTTGTGATAATTTTATAAAAGGATTATTCTATTTATAATTTTAATAAATTTAAATTATAATTTATAATAAAGTATGATTTAAATTATAGGTAAACCATAAAAAATAACATATAAATAAAAAGAGAGTATTAGATATAGGAAGGATTTGAAAATGACAAGGGTAAATTAGATATTGTGTAGGTTAAAGGAAGGGAAATGATATGTTTTTAATAAAGAGATCCGATGACGAATTTGGAGAAGAAATTCTACATAGATAAAGTATACCGTAACTTTGAAATCAACATTCAACAGTGATGACTCACGTGCGATTTCCCTCTTTAAATACTTTTTAAAATTAATTCTGAAAAACTTATTTTCATTGTTTTTGGTAAAGTTGAAAATCTTGAAGCTATTACATAAACCAAGGTACCATAAGATCATGATTAATATATGGAAAATTTCCATTTCTGGAGCTAGACCATCTTTTTTCCAAAAAATAAAATCCTTCGGGCAAATTTTCTATTTATTAATGACGTCGTGAAAATGAAATATGAACTAGAATATGTCAATAATAACGTCCATCATCAAATTTCTCAAAAAAGCTAAATTTTAACCGGTGCCCAAAATAACTACACATAATATTGAAGTTTAATCTATTCAACAAGCATAACCAAATATACCTGTCAAGAAATTTCAGTGTAAAATAAAGAAAAAATAAATTATCATATGATTTTTTTTTCTTTCAAATTTATGATGGTTGAAATCTTAAACTAGTTACAGATACACGAATGAATTATCACGATACTATGACAGTGATACAGTGTTACAGGTAGGAAAATTTTAATTTGTGGGGGTATAGTTAGTTTAATGTATTGATTTCAAAAGAAGAATAAAAAAGAGAGAAGAATGATTAGAAAGATACCTCTAAAAAAGGCAACAATTATTGAATGAGACAGCCTATTCTGAATAGATCAACAAATTTTGGCCAGTGCCCATATGGCTATGGAATCTTTTTAGCTTTTGCCTTTAGACCTTAGGAATAGGTCCAATTTTAGAAAATTCAATAGATGTGTACGTAACAATTTAAGTTGAGATTCTTTCTCAAAGTATATAGTCCAACCTCATCATTGCTGTCCAAAGATAAGAAAAACACAAGCACGAAAGTTTTTTCCTTTTTGCCCAAATACTATAACAATTACAAGCCGTGGAATTGACTACATGAATGGTTATCCTTTATGCTACTTTATTTAGCTATGTCTTAATTGTAATAAAATAAAGACGGTAAAGTAAAGACAAGTATAGAGAAAAACTGATATATTATTTAAATTTTAAATTTATGTACATAATGAACTGAAAACTCCTCTATTTATAGAAGAAAAGAAGCAGCTGCGAGGCTTTTCTTTAGCTGCTTGTAAGCTATCTACATGAGCTGCTTGCAACCTGCCTGTTTAATAAGAAGCTGCTGCAAATCATTTCATTGAGCTGCTTGCAACCTGCCTGCATTAATTGCTTGTAGATAAACTTCAACAGATTACTAAATGGATAATCTTTTTCAGAAAAATTATCTATAGCGGAGTAATAAATGGACATCCACAATAATTATTTTCATAACACTCCCCCTTGGATGTTCATTAAAAGATATTGTGCCTCGTTAAAACCTTACTAGGAAAAATCCAGTGAAAAAAATCTTAGTGAAGGAAAAAGAGTACACATATTTAATAATACGCATTTCTAGCTGTCTCATTAAGAACCTTATAAGGAAAATCCGGTGAGAAAAAACCTTACTAAGGAAAAAGAGTACATCACGTATTTTATTCCTCCTGATGAAAACCTTGTTTCAAATATTTGAGTCTCCGCATTCCAATCTTGTATACCATCTTCTCAAAAGTTGAAGTTGGCAAAGATTTAGTGAATAAATCTGCCGGATTGTCACTTGAACGGATTTGTTGCACATCAATATCACCATTTTCTGAAGACCGTGTGTGTAAAATAATTTTGGTGAAATGTGCTTCATTCTATCTCCTTTTATAAATCCTCCCTTCAATTGGGCTATGCATGCAATATTGTCTTCGTATAAAATTGTGGGTCTTTTCTCACATTCCAAATCACATTTTTCTCGAATAAAATAAATTATTGATCTCAACCATACGCATTCCCCACTTGCTTCATAAATAGCTATTATTTCAGCATAATTTGAAAAAGTAGCAACAATAGATTGCTTTGTGGAGCGCCATGATATCATAGTACCTCCACATGTAAACACGTACCCGGTTTGAGATCTAGCTCTATGGGGATCAGATAAATAACCTGCATATGCATAACCAACAAGATCTGCACTATCTTTGTTAGAATAAAATAAACTCATATCAAGAGTTCTCTTTAAATATCGCAATATATGCTTAATCCCGTTCCAATGTCTCTGTGTAAGAGAAGAACTATATCTTGCAAGTAAATTAATAGAAAATGCTATGTCAGGCCTTGTAGTATTAGCAAGATACATTAGTGCACTAACTATACTGAGATAGGGTACTTCGGGACCAAGGAGTTCCTCATCCTCTTTTGGAGGTCGGAACAAATCTTTATTCACTTCAAGTGATCGAACAACCATTGGTGTACTCAATAGGTATGCTTTGTCCATGTAAAAACGTTTTAAAGCCCTTTCTGTATAGGCAGATTGATGGATAAAGATCCCGTCTGCTAAATGTTCA
>AWOL01S0058523.1:913-13010 GCA_000715115.1 Nicotiana otophora | reverse complement strand
CACACTATTTCGGTGAGTATCCCAAATCGACATAAGATATGATCCCAGATGAAGTCTATAACCTCTTTCTCTCTTACTTTCTCGAACGCCTGTGCTTTAACCCATTTGGAGAAATAGTCAGTCATAAATAAAATGAACTTATCTTTACCAGGGGCCGATGGAAGAGGGCCGACGATATCCATTCCCCATTTCATGAATGGCCATGGGGATAGGAATGAGTGAAGTTGCTCTCCGGGCCGATGGATCATCGGTATAAACCTTTGACATTTGTCACATTTTCAAACAAACTCCTTTGCATCGTTGTCCATATCGATCCAATAATATCCTGCGCTGATTATTTTTCGGACTAATGAATCTGCATCAGAATGGTTTCCATTAGTACCCTCGTGAATCTCACGTAGGATGTAATCGGTGTCTCCTGGACCTAAACATACTACCAATGGTCCATCGAATGTCCTTCGGTATAATGTTCCATCTGCAATCAATGTGAATCGAGCAGCTTTGGTTCACAGGGCCCTCGAATTGTTAGGGTCCGATGGGAGTTTTCCTTTCTCCAAGTATTCAATATACTTATTCCTCCAATCCCATTTTAAGCTTGTAGAATTTATCTCGGCATGGCCTTCTTCAATCACGGACCTCAAGAGTTGAACGACAGTCCCCGAGCGGATCTCATCTTCCTCGATCGATGATCCCAAATTTGCAAGTGCATCAGCCTCACTATTTTGTTCTCGAGGTATATGTTGTAATGTCCATTCTTCGAAACGGTGCAAAGTTACCTGTAGTTTGTCCAAATACCATTGCATTCTATCCTCTAAAACTTCAAAGGTTTTGTTTACTTGATTTACCAGCAGTAAAGAGACACACTTGGCTTCAATGACTACTTCTCCCAAGCTTTTAGCTAACTCGAGACCTGCAATCATGGCCTCATACTCGGCCTCGTTGTTAGTCAACCTAATAGTTTTGATAGATTGCCTAATAGTGCTACTCGTAGGCGGCTTTAATACGATGCCTAGCCTGGACCCTTTTAGGTTCGAAGCCCCGTCTGTGAAAAGGGTCCATTCCCCCGATGATGTACCCGATTTCAACAAGATTTCTTTTTTGATTTCGGGTACGAGGGTTGGCGTAAAATCGACCACGAAGTCCGCTAAACTTTGAGACTTGATGGCCGTCCGGGGTTGATATTTGATATCATACCCACTGCGTTCGACGGCCCATTTATCGCGGCATGGCCTTTTTCAATCACGGACCTTGAGAGTTGAACGACAGTCCCCGAGCTGATCTGATCTTCCTCCACCGATGATCCCAAATTTGCAAGTGCATCGGCCTCACTGTTTTGTTCTCGAGGTATATGCTGTAAAGTACATTCTTCTAAATGGTGCAAAGTTACCTGTAGTTTGTCCAAATACCCTTGCATTCTATCCTCTCAAACTTCGAAGGTTTTGTTTACTTGATTTACCACCAGTAAAGAGTCACACTTGGCTTCAATGACTACTGCTCCCAAGCTTTTAGCTAACTCGAGACCTGCAATCATGGCCTCATACTCGGCCTCGTTGTTAGTCAACCTAGTAGTTTTGATAGATTCCTAATATTGCTACCCTTAGGCGGCTTTAAAACTAGGCCTAGCCTAGAACCTTTTAGGTTCAAAGCCCCGTCTGTGAAAAGGGTCCATGCCCCCGATGATGTACCCCATTTCAACAAGAGTTCCTTTTTTGATTTCGGGTACAAGGGTTGGCATGAAATCGGGCACGAAGTCCGCTAAACTTTGAGACTTGATGGCCGTTCGAGGTTGATATTCGATATCATACCCACTGCATTCGACGGCCCATTTATTTCGGCATGGCCTTTTTCAATCACGGACCTAGAGAGTTGAACGACAGTCCCCGAGCTGATATAATCTTCCTCGACCGATGATCCCAAATTTGCAAGTGCATCGGCCTCACTGTTTTGTTCTCGAGGTATATGCTGTAAAGTCCATTCTTTGAAACGGTGAAACGTTACCTGTAATTTGTCCAAATACCTTTGCATTCTATCCTCCCAAACTTCGAAGGTTTTGTTTACTTGATTCACCATCAGTAAAGAGTCACACTTCGCTTCAATGACTACTGCTCCCAAGCTTTTAGCTAACTCGAGACCTACAATCATGGCCTCATACTCGGCCTTGTTGTTAGTCAACCTAGTAGTTTTGATAGATTGCCTAATAGTGCTACCTGTAGGCGTCTTTAAAACGATGCCTAGCCCAGACCCTTTTAGGTTCGAAGCCCTGTCTGTGAAAAGGGTCCATGCCCCCGATGATGTACCCGATTGCAACAAGAGAACTTTTTTGATTTCGGATACGAGGGTTGGCGTGAAATCGGCCCCGAAGTCCGCTAAACATTGAGACTTGATGGCCGTCCGGGGTTGATATTCGATATCATACCCACTGCGTTCGACGGCCCATTTATCTCGGCATGGCCTTTTTCAATCACGGACCTCGAGAGTTGAACGACAGTCCCTGAGCTGATCTGATCTTCCTCGATCGATGATCCCAAATTTGAAAGAGTATCGGCCTCACTATTTTGTTCTCGAGGTATATGTTGTAAAGTCCATTCTTTGAAATGGTGCAAAGTTACCTGTAGTTTGTCCAAATACCTTTGCATTCTATCCTCTCGAACTTCGAAGGTTTTGTTTACTTGATTTACCACCAGTAAAGAGTCACACTTGGCTTCAATGACTACTGCTCCCAAGCTTTTAGCTAACTCGAGACCTGCAATCATGGCCTCATACTCGGCCTCGTTGTTAGTCAACCTAGTAGTTTTGATAGATTGCCTAATAGTGCTACCCGTAGGCGGCTTTAAAACGATGCCTAGCCCGGACCCTTTTAGGTTCGAAGCCCCGTCTGTGAAAAGGGTCCATGCCCCCGATGATGTACCCGATTTCAACAAGAGTTCTTTTTTGATTTCGGGTACGAGGGTTGGCGTGAAATAGGCCACGAAGTCCGCTAAACTTTGAGACTTGATGGCCGTCCGGGATTGATATTCGATATCATACCCACTGTGTTCGATGGCCCATTTATCTCGGCATGGCCGTTTTCAATCACGGACCTCGAGAGTTGAACGACAGTCCCCGAGCTGATCCGATCTTCCTCGACCGATGACCCCAAATTTGCAAGAGCGTCGGCCTCACTGTTATGTTCTCGAGGTATATGCTGTAAAGTCCATTCTTTGAAACGGTGCAAAGTTACCTGTAGTTTGTCCAAATACCTTTGCATTCTATCCTCCCAAACTTCGGAGGTTTTGTTTACTTGATTTACCATCAGTAAAGAGTCACACTTCACTTCAATGACTACTACTCCCAAGCTTTTAGCGAACTCGAGACCTGCAATCATGGCCTCATACTCGGCCTCGTTGTTAGTCAACCTGGTAGTTTTGATAGATTGCCTAATAGTGCTACCCGTAGATGGCTTTAAAATGATGCCTAGCCCGGACCCCTTTAGGTTCGAAGCCCCATCTGTGAAAAGCGTCCATGCCCCGATGATGTACCGGATTTCAACAAGAGTTCTTTTTCGATTTCGGGTACGAGGGTTGGCGTGAAATCGGCCACGAAGTCCGCTAAAATTTGAGACTTGATGGCCGTCCGGGGTTGATATTTGATATCATACCCACTGCATTCGATGGCCCATTTGGCCAATCGGCCTGATAGTTCGGGCTTGTGCAAAATATTACATATGGGGTGACATTGAAAGTATGGTCTTAACTTTCTAGAGGCGCATATCCGTGCTAGTGCCAATTTCTCTAAGTGTGGATATCTAGTTTCTGCTTCCCCTAAGGTTCGAATTACATAATAAATGGGAAATTGTGTACCTTGATCTTCTCGAACTAGGACAGCACTTACCGCGATTTCCGAAACTGCCAAGTAAAAGCAAAGTTTCTCGTCTGCATTTGGAGTGTACAATAGTGGCGGGCTTGACATATATCGTTTCAATTCCTCTAATGCCTGTTGGCATTCCGGGGTCCAGGAGAAATCGTTCTTCTTTTTTACCAGAGAGAAAAATCTATGACTTCGATCCAACAACCTTGAAATGAATCGGCCTAAGGCAGCAATCCATCCCGTTAGCCTCTGCACTGCTTTTACTCTGTCCACGATGGTGATGTCTTTGATGGCCTTGATTTTATCGAGGTTGATCGCGAAACGACCCCCAAAGTACATTTCTCGGGGTTGAGCTTCATGTTATATTTCCTTAAAATCTCGAATGTTTCTTGCAAATGAGCTAAATGGTCCTCCGCGTGCAGGGACTTAACTAGCATGTCATCAATATAAACATCCATTGATTTACCTATTTATTCCTCGAATATTTTATTTACTAGGCATTGGTAAGTAGCTCCTACATTGTTTTAGCCCGAACGGCATTACATTATAACAATAGGTTCCATACTTGGTGATAAACGAAGTCTTTTCTCTGTCCTCCAGGTTCATTTTGGATTTGATTGTACCTGGAATAGGCATCGAGAAAAGTAAGAATCTCGGGCCGGCCATGATATCGATAATGCGATCGATATTAGGAAGTGGAATAGAATCTTTGGGGCACGCCTTGTTTAAATCCTTGTAATCTACAAACATTCTAAGTTTGTTCCCTTTTTTTGGGACTACAACTACATTGGCTAACCATTCGGAGTATTGCACCTCTCGAATGGACCTTATTTTAAGAAGTTTAGTTACCTTGTCCTTTATGAATGTGTGCTTTACCTCGGACTGGGGCGTTCTCTTTTGCTTCACCGGTTTGAAGCTGTTGTGCAGGTTTAGCCGATGCGTCGTTATATCCGGTGGGATCCCTGTTATATCTAAATGGGACCAAGCAAAACAATTTATGTTATCGATAAAAAAATGAATAAGCCTTTTCCTGAGATCGGGGGTTAATCCCGTTCCCAGGTATACCTTTCGTTCGGGCAAATGCTCAATTAGTATGACTTGCTCCAGCTCTTCAATCGTTTATCGGTTAGCATCGGAATCATCGGGGACCACGAAGGATCGAGGGATCCTTTGATCATCATCTTCGTCAATCTTCTGATTTTCTAGTTGGGTCGAAGCTAAGGTCTGTGATTGCTATTTGGCATCTCGTTCCCTCTTTTGAGTCCGACCCCTTTGTTGACAAAAGTGAGTATATCGTAATTGCTTCTTCGATGGCAAACATTTCTCTCGAGGCCGATTGTTCTTTGTTCACTGTTTTGACTCCCTCCGATGTTGGGAATTTAAGAACCTGGTGGACGGTTGAAGGTACAACTCTCATATTGTGGGTCCATGGCCTTCTAAAAAGAGCGTTGTACCTCATGTGGCCTTCGATTACGTGGAACTTCATTTACTTGATGGTCCCGGCCATATTTATCAGCAAAATTATCTCGCCTTTGGTGGTTTCACATGCCATATTGAATTTGTTTAGAACCAGGATCGCGGGTACGACCTGGTCATGTAGACCGAGCTGTTCTACAACCTTCGATCTAATAATGTTGGCCGAGCTTCCTGGATCAATTAACACACGCTTAACTTTAGTTTTATTCATAAGTACGGATATTGCCAGTGCATCGTTGTGAGGTTGCATGACTCCTTCTTCATCTTCATCATTAAAGGACAAGGTTCCTATGGGTGTGTAATCCTGCATTCGAGGTTGCTTTTCTCTCATAACCGATGTTTTAGTGCGTTTAGGCACCGGCCCTTGAGGGGTATTGATGCCACCGATGATCATGTGGATAATGTGTTGTGGTTCTTCCTATTCATTTCGCTTGCGTAAATCCCTATTTTTTAAATGGGTTTTGGCCATGTCGCTTAAAATTTCTCTAAGGTTCCCTTTATTGAAAAACCTGGCTACCTCCTCTATTAGTTGCCTGGAATCTTCTGTTTTGTGGCCATGGGTTCCATGATATGCACAAATTTGATTGGGGTTCCTCTGGGCAGGATCGCTCTACTTGGGTCGAGGCCAATTAGTGTCTTTGATGCGTCCAATAGCCGACACGATGGCGGATGCATCGATGCTGAAGTTATACTCTGATAACCGTGGTGCTTCCTTAGGTCCGGTAGGCCTGTCGAACCCATTTCTGTTCATCAGCCCCCGATACCCTTTACCTCGTTAATTCTTTTTATTACCTTGCCTGGGGTTACGTCTTGATTCATTGATCTTGTGGTTTCCACTATATGGTCGGTATCGGTCCCTGATCGGACCTTGTTCTCGATCGATGTCCCTTCTAGCAGCGGGTTCAGAACCTAACTGATTGTCTTCGGCTCTAATTTTTGACTGGTACCGATTATGCATGTCGGCTCAAGTAATAGCTAGGTACTCGATCAGGTTATGTTTCAACTGCCGAGAAGCTGTCAAACTTTGTTCGTTCAAACCTTGAGTGAAAGCCTGAACAACCCAATCGTCTGTGACTGGTGGAAGATCCATTCGTTCCATTTAAAAATGAGATACGAACTCCCTTAGCATCTCGTTATCTGATTTCCTGGTCCTGACCTTTATAGCCCCGGCGTGTGCTTTTACAAAGGAATCTGCAAGCATAGCAAAAGAATCGATAGAATTAGATGGTAAATTATGATACCATATCATTGCTCCCTTTGACAGGGTTTCACCGAATTTCTTCAATAATACAGATTCGATATCATCGTCCTCTAGGTCGTTCCTTTTAATGGCACATGTGTAAGAGGTGACATATTCGATGGGGTCGGTAGTTCCATTATATTTAGGAATCTCGGGCATACGGAATTTCTTTGGGATCGGTTTAGGAGCCGCGCTTGGGGGGAAAGGATTTTGTATGAATTTTGTGGAATTTAATCTCTTCAATATCGGTGGTACCCCCGGGATCTGATCAACCTTAGAGTTATTTGTTTCCACCTTTTGTCATTTGCCTCGATCCTCCTTTCTCCTGAGTCTATTCGTTTTGTCGGTTCTTCGAACATCTTAGCAATTTCGGGATTAGTCCCCGACTCTTTCTCATTTGACCTTACTATAGCTGGTTTTGTTCTGTTGGCGATTTCTCGGGGTAAACTGGGCTCCGGCCTGCTCGGTATCTAGGTTTTACTCTGCAACTGAGTTATTGCTGCTTGTTGAGCTTGCAACATTTCAAAAACCATACGCAAGCTGATATCGTTTTCCTCGACGTTATGAGTATCTCGAGATGCAGATCGAGTGCCACCATGAATGCTATTTTCAGGTTCAAAATGTAGATTTTCCTCAATGGCCACATGCGAATTAATGTCTAATGGCACTTCGACCCGAGCTCCAACGGCGTCGACAAGCGGCCTTTCGATCCTGGGCGTCAAGTTGTTGTTTTCACCTTGAATACCAGCTTCGTTGTCGATAGGTAAGGCCATTTAATTGATATCTCGTCGTTGCTAATCCGAAATAAAAGACACTTTCGGAAACAAGAGTAAAATGGTGTATTTTTCGGATTCGTATCAAATAACCACTGTTATCCTTAGCCCCACAGTGGACGCCAAACTGTTTACCTGAAAAATGAATAAAGTTAAATTTATACGTAGTTCTAAGGGTATGTGGTATAACTTGAAACAAATCGTAAGAATGAATAGAAGTATAGAGTGTTGACTGTAGAGAATGAAAAATGAACGAAGTTGGAAAGAAGATGAATTATGGGTTAAGCAAGATGAATCAATCTATGAAGCTAAAAAAGGATAACTCTTCAATATAGGAGTGTATGATATCTTAATTACAATGTATGCAAACATTCCTCTCTTATAGAAATAATTACCATCCCCTTTTATAGTGGAGGGATCCCACTTTAGGTATAATTAAAAATACATAGTGGGAGACCAATGATAAATCAGCTTTTCTATAATTCATGCCAGGATTCTCTCCTCTAGTACGGTTGCAACGACTCTTGTCTATGAGCTCGATATTGACTCGAGCTTGATATCGAGTCGAGCTCTCGATCCTGACTCGAGCTTGATTCTAAATCGGAGCCTTGTATTGATTCGGGGTTAGTGTTGGTCGGTCTCTGCCTTATAAAATCGATAACTTCACTTCTCATCATAGTTCGATTTGGATTCGAGCTCGAAATTGATCGGTCCCTAGGTCTCGAAGCTTGATGTCCTAACTTCGGACCTCAGCATGATATTACTAAGACGCTCTTCGATCCAATGCATTACAATTTCGACCAAATCGTATGAAGGACTAACCGGTTTTGACCGTATACACTTATGTGTATGAATTCTCTGTGTCTGTTGTGCTAACAATGGATCGTTGTATTGCTTCTCCANTCCTTGACTTCCACAACAAGCGATGATTCAACCCTCTTTTGCACAATCACCCCTCCTTCACTAGAGTCCACAAGACGAACTCCCAAACTAGCCAATCGGTGAACTTCCTTGGCCAATTGCCTTTGATATGCCTCCAAATGTGCTAAACTACCCATAGTTTCTATCTAAGAGCATCCGCCACAACATTAGCCTTCCCCGGATGATATAAAATATCAATGCCGTAATCCTTGAGTAATTCAAGCCGTCTTCTCTGCCTCAGATTCAGCTCCTTCTCTTTGAAAATATATTGAAGGCTCTTATGGTCCGTGAATATATCCAAATGTACCCCATATAAATAATGACGCCAAATTTTGAATGCAAATACTACCGCTGCGAGTTCTAAGCCATGTGTTGGATAGTTCTTTTCATGATTATTTAGTTGCCTAGAAGCATAAGCTATCACCTGCCCATGTTGCATTAATACACACCCAAGCCCAATCTTTGAAGCATCACAATATACAACAAATCCGTCTATACAAGGGTCAACACCGGTGCGGTAGTCAATCTTGCTTTCAACTCCTGGAAACTATTTTCACAAGCATCTGACCATTGGAACTTAATTGCCTTCTGCATCAATTTAGTCAATGGAGAGTCAAGAGTGGAAAACCCCTCAACAAACTTTATATAATATCCAGCTAAGCCTAAGAAACTGCGAATCTCCGTTAGATTTGTAGGCCTCGGCCAACTCTTCACTGCTGCTATTTGCTGAGGATCAACCATAATTTCTTCACTAGAGATGACATGCCCCAAGAATGTAACAGATTCAAGCCAAAATTCACACTTTGAAAACTTTGCATACAACTTGTGTTGGTGCAGGGTTTGTAGAACTACCCTGAGATGATCAGCATGGTCCTCTCGACTTCATGAATATACAAGAATATCATCAACGAACACTATCACAAAGGAATCGAGGAACGACTTGCAAAATCGGTTCATAAAATCCATGAAGGCTGCCGGGGCATTTGTTAGCCCAAAAGACATCACCAAAAAATCAAAGTGCCCATATCAGGTTCTAAAAGTTATTTTCGGAACATCCTGCTCTCTGATTTTCAATTGGTGATACCCGGATCGTAAATATATTTTGGAGAAGTACCTAGCACCTTGAAATTGATCAAACAAATCATCTATCTTCGGTAGTGGGTATTTATTATTTTATTCTGACCTTGTTGAGCTGTCGATAGTCAATACACATTCTCAGTGACCCATCCTTTTTCCTTACAAAAAGGACCAGCGCGCCCCAATTTGACACACTCGGCGGGATGAAAGCTTTCTCTAAACAATCTCTCAATTGTTCCTTTAGCTCCTTCAATTCTGCTGGTGCCATTCTGTAGGACAGAATAGATATAGGTTGTGTGTCTGGCATCACATCAATCCCAAAATCAATCTCCCTGTCTGGTGGGATCCTAGGGAGCTCATCCAGAAAGACTCCCGAAAATTCATTCAGAACAAGTACAGACTAAACTGTAGGTGCCTCAGCATCGGTATCGGTAACTCCGACCAAATGGTAAATACATCCCTTGTTGATCATCTTCGCAGTCTTAAGGTAAGAAATAAACCTGCCCTTCGGCACCATATCACCCCACTTCCACTCAATGACTGGGTCATTTAGAAATTCAAACCTAACGATCTTGGTTTGACAATCAAGCTTGGCAAAACATGAATAAGGCCAGTCCATTCCCATTATTACATCAAAATCGACCATCCCCAATTCAATGAGATCGGACATGGTGTCCCGCCTACACAACGTGATAACACAATCCCTATAAACCCGTACGGCCAAAATAGACTCACCAATCAGAGTAGATACAAAGAATGGCTCATGACCCTGTTTCGGTTCTATCCCAGATTCCAAAGCAACATAAGGAGTAACATATGAAAAAGTGGAACCGGGATCAATAAGAGCATACGCATCATGAGATTGTACAGTCAATATACTTGTAACAACATCTGGAGAAGCCTCTGAATTCTGACAACCCCTCATAGCATAGAAACGGTCGGATCCTCCCGAACTCTTTGCTCCACCCCTAGCTGCACCATGCCCTGCGGGTGTAGGAGTGCCTTGAGCTGGAGGAGGTGTTGTGGATGGAGTAGCTACAGAACTAGCTGGCTGTGCTGGGCCCCTGCCTGCACCCTCGCGAGACGAACGACAATCCCTCTGATTGTGACCCCTCAACCACATTCGTATCATAAGGGTAAGTCCATGTAGCATATTCCTAGGTGCATCATTCCACACCTAGTGCATGGGGGCCTCCGCTACTACTGGAATCTACCACCATGACGACCTTGCTTATAGGAGACCATTTTGCCCTGATTGGGCCTGAAACTACTCCATTGCTGTTGCTGACTGGGCCCTGTTTGTGGTGCACTAGCCAAAGACAGAGGAAAGGACTGAGATGGCCCTGACGACCCTCCCATGAATATTGACCTGCCATCACCAGAAAAACCACCAAAGTTGCCCTCTCCCTTCATTTTGTTCTTCAATTTAGGGGGCGGTGGCTTGAGAGAATGCCACCATCTTACCATAGTTCATACCAGAGTTCAAGGCAGCTGTAGCAGCCTCATTAATTACCAAGGGACTAAGGACCTGCACCAACCGGTGCACTCTAGCCTCCATAGTGGGCAACATATAAATAGCATACTTGGACAGGTGTGCGAATCTTATATGCTAATCCTACTCACTCAGGCTACCTTGCCTCAGGTTCTCAAACTCAGTAGTACGGACTGTTGTCATGCCCCTAACCCGAGGAGCGCGACCGACGATCAACCGAGTGAACCCGACCGAGCAAGCATGTTAGATTTCCTTTTACCCAAACTCATCCACGAATAAAGATAATACATATTTTCATTAATGAGACAAAAAGGTGTTCATGTTCACAATACCAATTCATTACCAATAGTTACATCATTTTTAGTCGTCTTAACTAGAACAAGTAATACAACCATAACATAACGTAGTTTGTCTTTCCCAGCACCAATACACAACCCACATTATATCTACGGAGCCTCTAAAAATAAAGAAGAGTACAATGATAATGCCGGCAACAAGGCCCCGACTATACCTCAAACCGAATACATAAAGTACAAAAGATACATGACCCCGGAATGAAGTGGGGCTCACCGAGTCAGTTGGAGAGAAGGTGTACTGCTATCACTGATCAATATCTCCTGCTTTGGAACTACCTGCATCTATTTAAAGATGCAGCGCCCTCGGCAAAAGGGACGTTAGTACCGTCGAATAGCACTAGTATGTATAACTAAACAGTCCCTCAATAGAATGACAAATAATACAAACAAGATTATCATAATATCAATGAAAGCCTTAATTTAGGATCAAGACAATATGCAAATTAATTCTCATATCTCACATTGGGAGATTTTTAGTATCGATATACCATTGTCCACAATACCATTATTCACAAAACCAGTACCACCGTACTCTTATCACGGAGTCTAATCACGAACCGATCGGCTAGGCCATCTCATTAGAGACATCAACCACAATTTCTCTAAATATCAACACCACCGTCTTTAACACGGAGTCCGATCACGACCCGATCGGCTAGGCTATCCATTAGGGACATCGACCACAATCACAATTTCAAATTATAAATTTCCAGCACAATCACCACTATGTGTGCGACATGGTGTCCGATCATGCCCCGACCAGCTAGGCTGTCTTATTTGAGACATCAACCTTTTTGTATCAATCATCGCATTTTGTATTACTTTCACATCTTTTTATCTCATTGGCACTAATGGCCATAATTATAAGATCATTCTTGGTATGTTGGCCATATTCAGTATTTCATGCTCACCTTAT
>AWOL01S0058519.1:143267-160877 GCA_000715115.1 Nicotiana otophora | reverse complement strand
GGTGTCTAAAATTTCATAAAGTAAATTTTTGAGTTTTGAACATCGATTTGGAGTCGGATTTGAGTGAAATTAGTATGGTTGAACTTGTAATTGAATGGGTTGTCGAATTTTATGAGTTTTGTCGGTTTCTGAGATGCGGGCCCGAGTTTGACTTTTGTTTGACTTTGAGTAAATATGTAAAGACTCGACCTTTATCATTTGGAATTGTTTCTTTAGGCATTATTTGATGTTTTGAGTTGCTTTTGGTTAGTTTCGTGCTGTTGAGAGGTTGATACGCGCGAGATGGCATTTCTAGAGGGTTGTTTGGCTTGCTCGATAATTATTTTGGCTTGTTTGAGGTAAGTATCTTATTTAAACTTCTATTAGGTACTAGTTTCCTGAATTATTTGTGATAGCTGCATGCTATGGGTGCGCATATGTGAAAGGTTTGAGCCCATGTGCGAGCACCAGTGTATTTATCCATGCTCGGTGTAGTACTTAGGCTATGATATGCCTAGAAGTTGACTGTTAAGCTTTAAGCTATAATGTTCCTCGTATTAGTATCATTGTTGTGAATTATTAGAGCCTTGTTTGAGCTTACGAGGAGGCTAATTCCCTGAATAAACTTGGGAATTACTATTTCTGCGATAAATTGCTGACTTGAGCTACGATAGCACACATTGCACATGCCTACACTTTAACATATTATTATACCAGTCTAGGAGCATGAAATATTATATTTATCAATCATATACATGTGTTTTTGTATACCTGCTTCTGTATGATATGATTTAGACTAGATGCCTTTGACCACGCCATGCGGATTGTGTTGATATGCCTGTGACCACACCGGGCGGATTGTGTTGATATGCTTGTGACCACACCGGGAAGATTGTGTTGTTATGCTGTGACCATGACGGGTGGATTATGATATTGTGCCTGTGACCACACCAGGTAGATTATGATATTAGCACGTGATTTGGCCATGCAACACGTGAGTTACTCGTGCAGATCCCGATATTGATATTACAGTACGTGAGTTGTTGTGCGGTTCATATTATTAGCACGTGAGTTGTCCGTGCAATACGTAAGTTGTCCGTGCGGCATGTGGATACTGATTCACCCCATTGGGGGTAGCTCTTTCATGTTTCGCTCTTGATGGTGTACACGCGGATTGTGAGAAACCGACAAGTTTCTAGTTGATGTGAGCTCTGGGAGAGCTGGTTACTGTTATTAGATCGGGTTATGCGTTGTAACAGACTGATATTTGGTTATTGTATTTCATCTATACATGAAATTTCCTCGACTATTTACCTGATTTTACTTGCATATATTCCTTATATGCTGGATTGTTGACTGAGCAGAACACTTTAAAATAACAAATAGTGAGCATCAAAGTGAGTTTACCTGAGATTTCCTATTTTGATCATGTAACTGTTCTATACTTGTTGAAATTATGAACTGCACATGTGTTAGTGGGTATCATCTATAGTTCTTGCTTCTTTTACCTTACCGAGGTTAGTTAGGATACTTATTGAGTACATGGGGTCGGTTGTACTCATACCACACTTCTGCACCTTGCGTGCAGATCTTAGAGTTATTGCTGCTGTGTATGGTGGGAGCTGGCATTGAAGATGTACCCATGTTCCAGTTGTGGCTATCACTTGTCCTTGGTAGATTTAGATTTGAATACTATTCATGTACAATCCAAATAGATGTTATAGTCATTTTAGTTCAATTTATTTTGTGTAAAATCGAAGTCTTAGTGGCTCATGACTTGTACTACCAGTCCTTGGGGAGATGTATAAAATTTAGTTATTTTATTTTTAACTCTTATCATTATCATTATTTTATGTTTTATTGCTATTTGGCTTACTTAGCGGGTTGAGTTAGGTGCCATCACGACGAGTTAGTTTTTGGGTCGTGACAAGTTGGTATCAGAGCTCTAGGTTCATAGGTTCCACGAGTCATGAGCAAGTGTCTAGTAGAGTCTTGCGGATTGGTATGATGGCATCCATACCTATCTTAGAGAGGCTACATGGCATTTAGGATAAACTTCACATCCTTCTTTCTTTATCGATCGACATTGATTCAGCTTGAAGCGTATCTCTTTGAATTTCTTCCACTTACTCATATGTTATGTGAGTGCTCGGTATCAGCTGTGCATCAATGGCTCGTAATTCCATGGATGAAGTTCGAGATGTGTTTTTTTTGTGTTTTGGTGATGGGCCAGTTTAGAGGACTTGAGGCCGGGTTTTTACAGTAGTTAGAATACAGTGATTTCAGTTGTGTGAGTGTGTGCTTTTGGACTTTTATGTCCGGTAGTATCCCTAGGAGTGGGATTTACGGCTCGTGAGTGGTTGGATAGCTATACGATGTGTATGATGTGACTGCAGGATGTGCTCGGATGGTTTTGAGATGAGAAGAATATTTTGCTTGGGATGTGAAAGGAATTTGAGTGCTCGATATCTATGGATGTGTTTTACAGTCTTGATTTATGAGTGTTTTGAGGGATTCTTTCATGTTGTTTATTTGTGGGACAAAGTAGATTCCCATGTCTTGTTGATGAGTTCAGACTTAGGAAGATTAAGTAATTGCGTAGTGGTTGTGGTTGCGAAAGAGTATAGAGAGATGTCAGTTTGAGGCTAAGCAGGTGGGTTACCTCCGTGGGGTGGCCTGGGATGTGTGATGTCATGACCCCAAATTCACTAGTCGTGATGGCACCTAACCCAACCTGCTAGGTAAGCTAACTAGTAACTACCCAATTCCAATGATATTAACAAGACAAATAAACGATAGTAATTTACTGAATTTTATACATTTTCCAAGGACTGGTAGTACAAATCATGATCTTCTAAGAATAGAGTTTACAAAGCAGAAATGAAATAAATACATAGTCTGTTTGAAAAGTACATAAACAAAGTTTTATAGATCTAAGGCTATCACGAACAAGAGGCAGCTACAACCGGGACGCAGGTACATCTTCAATTCCGGCTCCCGTCGATCACATCAACGTCAGCAGTCAATATCTGCATGCAAGGTGTAGAAGTATAGTATGAGTACAACCGACCCCATGTACTCAATAAGTAACAAACCTAACCTTAGGTTGAAAGTAGTGACGAGCTAGAATAAAGGTCGGGTCCAACACTAATATTCCATAACAGTTCATAACAACATAGTACAAACAATAAAAGATGTATCTCAGAAGTAAAATGCTCAGCTCGTTCACAGTTCCAGAAAATGGTCATGATTTTCAAATATCTTGGTGAAAACCCAAGTCTTTTATCGAAGATGCCAAAAATACGAGTAAGTTTGAAAAGTGTAATTTTGCCAAATATCCTTTCCACAATAAATAAGATGTTTTATTTTTCTTTCCAGATAGCAAGTGTGAAATACCTCTCTATGCCCACATATCAATGTTTGTAAAAAGTCATGAATGACATGATACCGTACATCATGAGGAAAAATGCATCTTTATGTCCTTATGTCATGTGTGCATGCCAATACCATGTATCTCAGAGATGAATCATGTACTCACACTCTCAGAGTACTCAATCTCACTGTCTCATACTTTCCACTCATCATGCTCAACCACTCGGTACTATATATGGCCCATACGGCCCAGGGAAGATCCATCCCCGAATATATACATCACTAACTATCAGTCAATCAGTACCGAGGAAGACCAATCCGGCCCCATGGAGAAGATCCATCTCTAGGCATATAAATGCTTCGGACAAGATCCATGTCCAGGGAAGATCCATCCATCAATATAATCAACCGCGCTCACTGGGGATGTGTACAGACTTCGGAGGGGCTCCTACAGCCCAAGCTCTATCATAAGCCATATCCAGGCATAAATCAATATAGCATGCTGCGGCGTGCATCCCGATCCCATAACCGTCACTCATAATCAGGCTCTCAGCCTTACTCAGTCATCAATCTCTCCAGTCTCACTCACGGGCTCACAATGTCATGAAACTAGCCCGACAACACTGATATGACAGCAAGAAACGACAACTATGGGTCACGGTATCGACATAAAGCCTAAACATGATATCTAGCATGATTGACAGCTTATTTACTTTATCACATGGTGAAAACATGGATATCAACAAAATATGGCCACTATACATTGCCATGGAAACAACAGAGTCCCAATTCACATGGTGCATGCCCACGTGCACGTCACCTAGCATGTGCGTCACCTCAATACCAATCACATAACACGTATTTCGGGATTTCATACCTTCAGCACTAAGTTTAGAAGAGTTACTTACCTCGAACAAGCCAATACCAATGCCAAGCAAGCCAAGCGATGCTCCAATGATACCATTACGCACGTAGAGACCTCCGAACGGATCAAAACTAGCCAAAAGCAACTCAAATACATCAAATAAAGCCCAATGAAACAATTCCAAATGATAAAGATCGAATCTTTAATCAAAACCAATAATCGGCCAAAACTCACACATGGGCCCGCGCCTTGTAACCTAACAAAACTCACAAAATCCGACAACCCATTCAATTATGAGTCCAACCATACTAGTTCCACTCAAATCCGACTCCAATTCGATGTTCAAAACTGAAACATTTACATTATGAAACTTTAGGCCAAACCCCCCAATTTCCTCTTTAAAATTCACAATCCAATTACCAAAAATGATGGTAGATTCATGAAATATAACCAAAATTGAGTAAAGAACACTTACCCCCGTCCACAAGATGAAAATTGTTCCAAATATCTTCTCAATCCGAGCTCCATAGCTCCGAAAATGAAGAAAGAACCAAAACCCTCGATAATATAGCTTCTGCCCAGCGATTCTGCATTTACGGACAATTTGTCTCATCTGCGACCACCGCTTTTGCGGTAAAACTTCGCTTCTACAAAAATAACTGACCCAGCAATCCCTCGCACCTGCGGTCTTTAAGCCGCTTCTGCGATCGCGCTTCTGCGCACTTGAACCGCATCTGCGTCCAAGCACCCACACCTGCGATCCTCACGCCCAGCTCCCCTTCACGCTTCTGCGACTCCTCTGTCGCTTTTGCGACCATCGTATTTGCGTAAACCAGCCGCAGGTGCGATCACACCAGAACCGACAGCTTAGCCAAAAATATACAAATGCAATGAAATGATCCGAACCTTGTCCGAAACGCACCCGAGCCCCTCGGGACCCCGTCCAACATGCCAACAAGTTCCATAACATTATACAGACCTACTCGAGGCCTCAAAACACACATAACAACATCCAAACGACGAATCACACAAAATCTATGAACTTTGAAACTTCAAACTTCCACAACTGATACCGAAACCTATCAAATCACATCCGATTGACCTCGAATTTTGCACACAAGTCCCAAACGACATAACGAAGCTATTCCAATTCCCGAAATCACAATCCGAATCCAATATAAAAAAGTCCACTCCCGGTCAAACTTTTCAAAAATCCAACTTTTGCCATTTCAAGCCAAATTCCACTACGGACCTCCAAATCACAATCCGGACGTGCTCCTAAGTCCAAAATAACCCAACGGACCTACCGGAACCATCAAAACTCCGTTCCGTGTTCAAATTCACAAAAAGTCAAACTTGATTAACTTTCCCACTTTAAAGCTTCAACAATGAAATCCATTCTTCCAATTCGATTCCGAATAAACTGAAAATCAAACCGACGATTCACATAAGTCATAATACATCATATGGAGCTACTCATGCCCGTAAACTACCGAGCGAAGTGCAAATGCTCAAAATGACCGGTTAGGTCATTGCATTCTCCCCCACTTAAACATACGTTCTTCCTCGAACGTGTCCAGAGTTTTTCTCAAAGTCATCAAACCGTCGTGTAACCTTACCATGCACATACCCGGGGGTGATCTCACGTCACCCTATCCCATATAGGTTTGATAACATAACATGATTGAGATTTCCTTAATTCAACCTAGCCCTTAAGCCTTAGAATCCAATTCCCAGCATCCGGAACTTTCTATAAGATCAAAATCTCGCATCAACACTTTGTATAAGTCTGAACAAGCTGTATCAAGCCATATCCATAAACCAAGATGTAATCACATGATATACCGCATAACTTAAATACTCATAGTAATGATTTCTAATCATAACAGCTGTCCAAAACAAACCAATTCCGGTAATAAACCTCATGTCAAACCAAACCTCGTCCTAAAACGTTCGTACATTGCCGATGATGAAAGAACTACGCAGAATTCATAACCATTCATCAGATCAACCAGTCATGAAACTTCCTCTCCTTCGACAAGAACTATAGCAAATTTCTAAGCCAACTTTCGATATTATCCTTCCAACCATGTTGTTATCTATTCCGATAGTATCCATTCTAGGTCCAATGAACTCATCTCATCCAACATGACCGCTCTAGTGACATGACACACCCATACAATCTAAAGCCACAACTCATGAAATTCGTGCACCAATAAAAAACATTCCAAATGTACTCAATCATGGAAAAATGACTGAGACGAGAGAACCGTCCCGCAAGATCAAGAAGTACTACCACAACGCAATGCTAAGAACCTCCCACACACCGTAGAACCAAAAACATGAATCTAACACAAGGAATCATATCTCAACATAACTCTGCTGCAATACGTGACCCCATCCAAACACTCCATATGAAATACCTCATCCACCATGCTCAAAATCAATAACCACGCGCTATCCGACATCAAGTACTCAAAGTGCATTACCATAACCATAGAGAAGCAAATGATACAATGCCTAACCCGAAAGAACATAACCCAATTACTCATCTCGCTCAAATTTTGCTATAAAGCTCAAATAGAACCACACCAGGTGTGCTTATAGCTAACGAATCACAACTCTTCATAGCATAGAAGAGTAACTCACAGAACATATCAGAACACGAATAAGCTCAACACCAACCGAATAGCACATCCCTCAACAATAGCAGTATGGAGCCAACCAATCCGACTCGGTATAGAATACACATCCTATTTAGGCCTAGCAATGGATCCACAAATAGATAAATAAACCTCCGAAAGCCCACAATGACTAAATCATAGCACTACTATCATCTGGCTAGCTTCAGTCATGACTTCACAGTCCACAACCATGAAACAATCCGCTCCTGAGAACTCCTAGTCTCCAAATCCATAGAACACACGAATTACCATATTTGATCCCAACTCCACCGCCAGAATGTCTAACACATCTCTCATATACGATCATCCCACAAGAAATACTTCTAAAATTCTTCCGTGCCATATAGCAAAATTGGAATATCAGCAGTCGATCAACCAGAAGAGTGTCGCAGTACCAGTGAAGTATCCATACATCAAAACACATTGCCCCTTCTGAAATGTATACTCTCATCAAGCCATACCAAATAGTAATATCATTTACCTAGTCCTCTGAAACCGTACGAATTGTTTTTTTTGACCTTCCCTTCAAAACAAAATTGCGATCTCGCTCATGCAAATCTCAATCCCACACAACACACCGTATATACCATGCCATCATATGAAAAATACGAGAACTTCATAGTCCACTCCGAGTCACAAGCTACTACATACTCAATTAGCCAAGGACCTTCCATTTGATCTCATCCAGGAGAAAATCACTATACACCACATGCTCCTTGCGCCAGTAGGAAATACACTTCTCGAACCGTGGTAGAAACCATTGAGAACCCTTCGAAGTCCATTTGCACATAACCAAGCTATCAGAACCGAATCTCTCTAACTCAACCCAGCCACGCAGGTGATCAAAACCCAAGAGCATTTCCACAAAACACCTGTAGATACTAGCCACGTCATAAGATCCAAAGAACCGATCATGCCCATTACTGTGCTGATCCCACCTACTACTAAGCTGTCATATTTCTCCAAGTCCCTTCCAAATTACTTACAAATTGATACTTCTCCTTGATGGAACACCACGATCCTTAACCAAAATGCACCACACAAGAGACCCTAGTATAAAACCACAACGCCCTAAGGCCCATAAGCTGCTGACTTCCATCTTAAGCACCCCAAAGCACCATAATCGCGACACCCGCTCTAAAGAGACCTTATGTGATCCTAAAACTATTTCCTTCACCTTCTTGATACTGAAATGCAAAATCCACAATGATATAAAAATTCCACAAGTCTCGACACCGTCCAATGCAAATATCCGATCCTAACCATATACCAATCCGAAATTCCTAATTGCTACATATAATTCATGAATCCATTAGAACCATTCTCGAGAGTCATCCACTCCGCTCAAATCTCAATTGCACCGCCCCAAATGGGCCAAACGATTGGTGCCCCATTGGCACGATGACACCCAAAGGAGTAACCCCACCTTAATATGACTAATCAAATTCCTACTCCATGCACACTACATCTTTCACGAATAACCACTCAATCATTCCATGATTCCAATATACCCATAGAGTGTAATACAACCCGTATCCAGAAATCCCCTTACTCGAGTCATCCTCAATCTCAACCCCTGCAGTCATAACTGATTCACCAGTATAGCA
This sequence comes from Nicotiana otophora, assembly GCA_000715115.1. NCBI lineage: Eukaryota > Viridiplantae > Streptophyta > Magnoliopsida > Solanales > Solanaceae > Nicotiana > Nicotiana otophora. Next base: position 152,370 of record AWOL01S0058519.1, on the reverse strand, counting down.
CAAACCGAAACCAATACAACACATAGTCGTGCAATCAACTTGTCGATAGCAGACTCCCCCACTTGGCTCAAAGCCATAGAACAAAATAGTCGATAACATTACGATACCCTATAATCTATTACTGCCGAAATCCCGCACTGAAATTCAACTAAATCCTTCGTAAGCTCATGTAACACAAACCATATAATACCTCAAATCGTCTGCAAATCTCACATTCATCTCGTGATAGTCAGGTCAACTATTACAACCGATCCAAACTCAAATCGCACAAATATACCCCGCTGGTAGAAAAGAAAGCCTCCATACAACATTATATATATCACACATCCGTAGATTACCTCGCAGGTTATAACCCACCTGCTTAGCCTCAAACTGACATTTCTTGATACCTTTCCATAACCACAACTACTAAGCAATCATTTAATCTCTTTGAGTCTGATCTTGACAATAAGACATAAGATCCTATTTTGTTCCAGCATTAAGCAACAGAAAGGATCCTTCAATGCACTCATACTCGAGACTGTACGTCACATCAAAACGAAAATCAAGCACCCAATGGCCCCTCCTTTACATTTTAAGGAAACACTTCTCGTCACATTCAAATCATCTTAACACATCCCACAGACACATCATACTCATCACAAAGCCATTCTAGCTCTCGTCGAGCCACAAATTCCACTCATAGGAACACTACCGGACGTATAAATCCAAAAGCACGTGCTCACACAATCAAAATCTCCGTGCTCAAGCTACAGCCAAAACCTAGCCTCTAGTCCCCCAGACTGGCCCATCATCAGCACACAAAAATCACATCTCGCACCCCGTTCATAGAATCATAAGCCGGCAAATGCATAGCTGATACCGAGCGCTCATGTGCGTATACGAATGCGTGGAAGGAATTCAAAGAGTTACACTTCAAGCTGAATCAATGCCGCACGATAAGGAAAGAAAGAGGGGAAGTATATCCTAAATGTCCTATAGCCTCTCGAAGATAGGTATGGACGTCATCATACCGATCTGCAAGACTCTACTAGACACTTGTTCATGACTTGTAGAACCTATGAACCTAAAGCTCTGATACCAACTTGTCACGACCCCAAATCCACTAGTCGTGATGACACCTAACCCAACCCGCTAGGTAAGCCACCTAGTAACTACCCAATTCTAATGATATTAACAAGACAAATAAATGATAGTAATTTACTGAATTTTATACATTTTCCAAGGACTGGTAGTACAAATCATGAGCTTCTAAGAATAGAGTTTACAAAGAAGAAATGATATAAATACATAGTCTGTTTGAAAAGTACATAAACAGAGTTTTATAGATCTAAGGCTACTACGAACAAGAGGCAGCTACAACCGGGACGCAAGTATATCTTCAATTGCAGCTCCCGTCTATCACAGCAACGTCAACCGTCAATATCTGCACGCAAGGTGCATACGTGTAGTATGAGTAAAACCGACCCCATGTACTCAATAAGTAACAAACCTAACCTTAGGTTGAAAGTAGTGACGATCTAGAACAAAGTTCGGGTCCAACACCAATATTCCACAACAGTTCATAACAGCATAGTACAAGTAATAAAAGATGTATCTCAGAAGTAAAATGTTCAGCTCATTCACAGTTCCAGAAAATAGTCATGCTTTTCAAATATCTTAGTGAAAACCCAAATCTTTTATCGAAGATACCAAAAATACAAGTAAGTTTAAAACTGTAATTTTTCCAAATATCCTTTCCACAATAAATAAGATGTTTAATTTTTCTTTCCAGATAGCAAGTGTAAAATGCCTCTCTATGCCCATATATCAATGTGTGTAAAAAGTCATGAATGACGTGATACCGTACAACATGAGAAAAAATGCATCTCTATGCTTGTATGTTATGTGTGCATGCCAATGCCATGTATCCGAGAGATGAATCATGTACTCACACTCTCAGAGTACTCAATCTCACTGTCTCACACTTTCCACTCATCATGCTTAACCACTCGGTACTGTATATAGCACATATGGCCCAGGGAAGATCCATCCCGGAATATATACATCACTAACCATCGGTAACTCAATACCGAGGAAGGCCAATCTGGCCCCATGGAGAAGACCCATCTCCACGTATATAAATTCTTCGGACAAGATCCATGTCCAGAGAAGATCCATCCCTCAATATAATCAACCGCGCTCACTGGGGGGTGTGTACAGACTCTGGAGGGGATCCTATAGCCCAAGTGCTATCATAAGCCATATCCAGGCATAAATCAATATAGCATGCTGCGACGTGCAGCCCGATCCCATAACTGTCACTCATAACTAGACTCTCGGCCTCACTCAGTCATCAATCTCTCCAGTCTCACTCACGGGCTCACAATGTCATGAAACTAGGCCGACAACACTGATATGATGTATCAATAAATAACAACTGAGACTGAGATATGATATGAATGCATGAATATGACTGAGTACAAAATATCAATGAAATCAGTGAAATGATAGCAAGAAACGACCACTATGGGTCCCAACAGTACCGGCATAAAGCCCAAACATGATATCTAGCATGATTGACAGCTCATTTACTTTATCATATGGTGAAAACATGGATTTCAACAAAACAGGGCCACTATACAGTGCCATGGAAACAACAGAGTCCCAATTCACATGGTGCACGCCCACACGCCCGTCACCTAGTATGTGCGTCACCTCAATACCAATCACAAAACACGTATTCTGGGATTTCATACCCTCAGCACTAAGTTTAGAAGAGTTACTTACCTCGAACAAGCCAATACCAATGTCAAGCAAGCCAAGCGATGCTCCAACGATGCCATCACACGCGTAGCGACCTCCGCACTGCTCAAAACTAGCCAAAAGCAACTCAAATACATCAAATAAAACCCAAGGAAACAATTCCAAATGATAAAGATCGAATCTTTAATCAATACCCAGAATCGGCCAAAAATCACACCCGGGACCGTGCCTTGTAACCCTACAAAACTTATAAAATCTGACAACCCATTCAATTACGAGTCCAACCATACTAGTTTCACTCAAATCCGTCCCCAATTCGATGTTCAAAACTCAACAATTCACATTATGAAACCTTAGGAAACAACCCCCAATTTCCTCTTTAAAGTTCACAATCCAGTTACCAAAAATGAAGGTAGATTCATGAAATATAACCAAAACCGAGTAAAGAACACTTATCCTATCCACAAGATGAAAATTTCTCCAAAAGTCGTCTCAATGCAAGCTCCAAAACTCCCAAAATGAAGAAAGAACCAAAACCCTCGATAATATAGCTTCTACCCAGCGATTCCATATTTGCGGACAATTTGTCACATCTGCGACAACCGATTTAGCGGTAATACTTCTCTTCTTCGAAAGCAACTGACCCAGCAATCCCTCGCACCCGCGGTCTTTAAGCCGCTTCTGTGATCGCGCTTCTGCGCACTTGAACCGCATCTGCGGTTGCGCAGGTATGTCCAAGCACCCGCACCTGAGATCCTCATGCTCAGCACCCCTTCACGCTTCTACGAATCCTCTGTCACTTTTGCAGCCATCGCACCTTCGTAAACCAGCCGTAGGTGCGATCACACCAGAACCAGTAGCTTAGCAAAAAATCCAAAAATCCAATGAAATGATCCGAACCTCGTCCGAAACTCACCCAAGCCCCTCGGGACCCCGTACAACATGCCAACAAGTTCCATAACACAATACGGACCTATTCGAGGCCTCAAAACACACATAACAGCATCAAAACGATGAATCACACCTCAAATCGAAATCTATGAACTTTGAAACTTCAAACTTCCACATCCGATGCCGAAACCTATCAAATCACATCCGATTGACCTCAAAGTTTGCACACAAGTCTCAAATGACATAACAAAGCAATTCCAATTCTCGGAATCACAATCCGAATCCGATATCAAAAAGTTCACTCCCGGTCAAACTTTCTAAAAATTCAACTTTCGCCATTTCAAGCCAAATTCCACTTCGGACCTCCAAATCACAATCCGGATGCGCTCCTAAGTCCAAAAGCACCCAACGGACCTACCGGAACCATCAAAACTCCGTTCCGGGTTCAAATTCACAAAAATTCAAACTTGGTCAACTCTCCCATTTTATAGCTTCAACAATGAAATTCATTCTTCCAATTCGATTCCGAATAACCTGAAAATCAAAACTGATGATTCACATAAGTCATAATACATCATACGGAGCTACTCATGCTTGTAAACTACCGAGCAAAGTACAAACACTCAAAACGACCAATTGGGTTGTTACACGTGATCCTTATGATGTTGTGTGGAGAGTTTCTTTCTACCAGTGGGATATATGTGTTGCGATTTGAGTTTTGATAGGTTGTGAAAAATTGACTTGACTATCACGAGGATGAATGCGAGCTTAGCAGATGATTTAAGGTATTATATGGTTTGTGTTGCATGAGATTATGAAGGGTTTAGTTAAATTTCAGTGTGGGATTATGGCAGAAATAGAGTATGGGTAATGTGAGTTATCGAATGCTTTGTTCTATGGCTTTGAGCTAAGTGGAGGAGTCTGTCATCGGTGATTTGATTGCATGGTCATGTGTTGTATTGGGTTTTGTTTGAGGCATACTTGTGGATTGGTTATGACTTGCAGATATTGATTATGAGGATGACTTAAGCAAGGAAGTTTCTCGATATGGGTTATATTACACTTTATGGGTATATGGAGATCATGTAATAATTTGAGTTGTTATTTGTGAAGGATGTAGTGCGCATGGAGTAGGAGTTTACTTGGTTTCTTAGAGGTGGATACTTCTTTGGGTGTTATTGTACTAATGGGGCACAAGTCGTTCGACCCGTTTAGGTGGTGAGGTTGAGATTTAAACAGAGTGGATGACTCTCGAGAAGGTTCTAATGGATTCAAGATTTATATGTGGCAATTGAGAATATCAGGATTTGTATATGGCTAGAATCTGAGATTTGCATTGGATGGTGTCGAGACTCGCGGTATTTCTATATCAGTATAGATTCAACATTTCAGTATCAGGAAGGTAAGTGAACCAACTTTAGATTCACATAAGGTCTCTTCAGAGTGAGTGTCTTAGTTGTGGTACTTTTGGGATACTTAGGAGGGATACATCTGCTTAAGGGCCTTAGGGCGGTGTAGTTCTATGCTAAGATCTCTTGTGGTGAGCTTTGGGATAAGGATCTTGGCATTCTGGCAAGGAGAAGTGTCGACTTGAGGGTAATTCGGAAGGAACTCGGAGAAATAGGATAGCTTGGTAGTAGGTTGGATCAACACTGTAATGGATACGATAAGTTCTTTGGATACTTATGATGTGGTGAGTCTCTACAGGTGTTTGTGGTAATAGCCTAGGGTTTGGTGACCTGCGTGACTTGGTTCAGTTAGAGAGATTCAGATCTAATGACTTGGTTATGTGCAAATGGTTTTCGACGTGTTCTCGATGATTTCTTCCACAACTTAAGATGGATATTATCTACAGGCATGAAAGGTTTGTGGCATGTTATGATTTTCTCCTGGGTGGGATCAAATAAAAGGTTTCTGACTAATCAGGTATTTATTATGCTTGTGACTCAGAGTTGATAATGGAGTTATAGTGTTTTTATATGATGTCCTGATAGAGGTGGTACAACACGTGAGTTGTCCATGTAGCGTGTGGATACGGATCCACCCCTTGGGGTGGCTCTCTCATGTTTCTCTCTTGATGGTGTACACACGAATTGCATTACATCTTGACTTGAAATTTTCTAGACTGTTTACCTGATTTTACTTGCATATCTTCCTTATATACTGGATTGTTGACAGAGCAGAAAACTTTAAAACAAAGAATTGTGAGTATCAAAGTGGTTTTACCTCAGATTTTGTGTTTTGATCATGTATTTGTTCTATACTTATTGAAATTATGAACTGCACAAGTGTTGGTGGATATCATCTACAGTTGCTGCTTCTTTTACATCGCCGAGGTTAGTTAGGATACTTATTGAGTACATGGAGTCGGTTGTACTCATACGACACTTCTGCACCTTGATTGAAAATCTTGGAGTTGTTGTTGCTGTGTATGGCGGGAGTTGGCATTGAAGATGTACCCGTGTTCTAGTTATGGCTATCACTTGTCCTTGATAACTTTAGATTTGAATACTGTTCAAGTACGATCCAAACAAATGTTGTAATCATTTCAGTTCAGTTTTTTGTAAAATCTAAATCTTAGTGGCTCATGACTTGTACTACCAATACTTGGGGGGATGTATAAAATTTAGTTATTTCATTTTTGACTCTTATCATTATTATTATATTATGTTTTATTGTTATTTGGCTTGCCTAGTGGGTTGGGTTAGGTTCCATCACGACGGGTTTGTTTGGGCCGTGACATGCAATTAAGATCCTTAAGACTTCTCAAGGTCTAGCCTTGTCTCAATCTCATTATATTAAAATGGTACTTGAAAAGTTCAAATATTTGGACTTTAAAGTTGCAAGAATGCTAATTGATTTAAACCATACTCTTGTAAAGAATAAAGGTCAAAGCAAGTCTTAATTGGAATATGCTCGAGTGTTGGGAAATTTGATGTACATTATGAATTGTACATGACCTGATATAGCTTTTGATAAGTAAGCTTAGTCGATATACAAGTAATCCCGACCAAGGTCATTGGATAGCAATGAAACGAGTTTCGGGGTATTTGAAATATACCTATGACTATGCATTGCATTAAAATAAATATCGTCACGACCCAAAATACACTATAGGCCGCGATGGCACCCAACGTCGTCGTTAGACAAGCCAATGGTGAACCATCTAAATATTTATCCATTTTTTTAAAATCAAGAATTTTATTAAATAAATAGAATAAAATCTGGCACTCGTAGAAATCTGTACCTTCTTTTACCAAATTCCGAATATAAATAAATTATAAAATGAAATGATAATAATAAAGTGAACTACAATGATAACCATTCACTAGGAACCCCCAAAACTAGATGTCACAAGTGCATGAGCATCTACTAGGAAGTACAACAATGATACATCATCTGTCTAGAATATAAAATAGACAGGATAAAGTAAATAATTATGATGGAGACTCTGTGTGCTATGAATCGTAGCATGGAATGCATCTCACCATAAAGTCCCCTCGGCAGTTGCGCCTACGCGCCCAAATGACCACCAAATGAACCTGTCAAATCCTACACATATAGTGCAGAAGTGTAACATGAGTACATAAATCAACACATACCGAGTAAGTATCTAGCCTAACTCCGAAGGTAGTGACGAGGGATCGATATTGATACTTACTACAGGTCCAATAAATCAAATATAATAAACTAGACAAGTATGCAACATGGTAAGTAAATAATAAATACAAGGATAGGCAAATAATACAGTCTACAGATGAACAATGACCACAAAATCCTAAATTATCGGATACCTCCTCAAGTCAGGAAACTCATGAGTACGCGGACAACTTAACAAGTATTTGCACTATTTTGCCGAGGCGAGCGTCCCGATCCCATTATAGTGTTTCATAGAAATGCCGAGGCTAACAGCCCGATCCCATAAGAGTGTGATACATAATTCTATCATGGCGAACGACCCGATCCCATAAGAATATAATGCGTGATACTACCAAGGCGAATGACCCAATCTCATAAGAGTGTGTTACAATATCCTGCCGAGGAAAACGAGCCGATCCCATAAGAGTGTTACAATATCTTGCTGAGGCAAACAACCTGATCCCATAAGAGTGTGTTACAATATCCTACCGAGGCAAACGGCCCAATCCCATAAGAGTGTTACAATATCCTACTGAGGCGAATGGCCCGATCCCATTAGAATAAGAAACTTTAACGGGTCCTTGACCCCACCCACGAATATACATGTGAGTTATAAAATTTAAGGAAACCTTTCGATGAATACGCACAACGCGGAAAACATTCGTAAGGGAAGCATAATTTTCCACGGCTTATCAAGTAGCTCGTCAAATATCTAAAATAGAGAGTGCATTACTCTACGCGAGTCTAGTCTCAAGTCGTAATGCGAAATAAAGTAATTAAGCATGCAAGAATAACTCAATTAGTACAATTAAAGCATAGCGTGAATCTAAGTCTACCCGGACATAATCAGGAACTCTAGCATACACACGGACACTCATCACCTCATACGTGCGTATCTCCAATAACATGTAGCATGTAATAAGTATAACATCTACAGGGTAAATTTCCCTCACAATGTTAGACAAGAGACTTACCTCGCTCCGAAGTTCCATAACCGGCTCCAAAGCCTCTCTATCACCTCAACCAATGTCCATCAATCCGAAACTAGTCAAACAATCATGAAAACCAATAAAAATATACTCCAACACTCGTAATTAATCAATTTATAACAATTTCCAACTCCACTCGAAAAGTCAACAAAGTCAACTCTCAGGCCCACATGCCCGGATTTCGAAATTTTTTGAATATAAACATTACCCATAATATCACGAACTCAAATATATAATTTATTCCTAATTCCATGCCAAATTTTGTGGTCAAAATTTAAAAATACCAAATTCTAGGTTTTCTTCCAAATCCCACAATTTCTTCAAAAGTTCATGAATTTACAAGCCTAAATTCGTATATTTAACTCACAATGTGCATAAATCACTTACCGCATGATATATGATGAAAATAGAACCCCAACATTGCCCAAAATCGGCTCACATGGAAGAAAATGAGATGAAAATGACGCTTTAAAACAAATCTGCTCAGGCTCGTCCTTCATCGTACTCGCATGCCCCTAGTCGCGTTCACGAAGGCCTAACATTCCACAGCATCGCGTTTGTGTCCAAGCCAATGCGTCCGCGATGGCCAACTCGCCCCCTAGCCTGGAACTCCTGCTTTTGCGAAGGGCAACCTGCAAGCCCAACAACTCACCGCATTCGCGATTGCCTTGTCGTATTCACGTAGGGTAAAGTCCCCCTGACCCACCAATTCTCCTTTGCGTTCGCAAAGCACGAAAAGGCAGCCTCCAATTTCCTTCTTCATAATCATGTAAGCCCACTCGTGATCGCGAAGCACAACAGCATCACCAGCAACCAGCAGCATCAAATCACCTAAACTT